>DWQW01009902.1:0-12576 GCA_018249695.1 Heliconius erato demophoon | reverse complement strand
ATCTTCATTGCGTTGCAAACATACATTATAGGTATATCAAAACACGAACATAATTCAGTGTGTTAATTAAATAATTTTGTGGTTTAAGCGGGCGAAGCCGCGAGCGGGTCGCTAGTATATAATAAGAATAAAATTAAGCTACCCACACAAAACACCAAAAAGTACTTTGTAAATTGTACCACCTTTGTAAATCCAAGAGGATTGAGGCTCGAACTTCTCCTCCATGACAGCTAAGAAGTACCAGAAGCAAGTGCAGACGTGCACGGAGATAGTGAACCAGATGAGCACACTGCACGTCGTTATCAGAGTGAGGTTGACGGAGATACGCTCGTGGTGGCGCTTAAGACACTTGTATATTGTAACCTGTTACAAAACACTAAATTCTCGATTTTAAAACCACTCCATCATTATTTTTTTAACATTTTACAGCTATTGTTCTTTGGAAAATGAAATCTAGTCCCTATCTTTGTATTTATGCCACAATAACTAAATAAATATCATCCTGAATCAAACCTTTAACCACCACATATAATTAAAAGCTTCCTAATTAAATATAAAGGACTGATGTCCAGCCTCCTGCCAGCCTACCGGAGACGTATATTTAGTAATTACGTGTATATAGTATTTACTTCCAAAATTTTCAATATTAGCAATTTATCAGATTTTTTTATTCAGATACATTTCCTAGTTCTGATATCCAGGCAAAACACAGCGTTGAGTTCTACTACTAAACGCAATGTCTTCAGAATTTGGCAGAAAGTGGAAAAAGAAGTATCTTAAATGGAACGGAGCGTCTTAATACTAGCTTGCCTAATTTTTTCTGCCTAAACTGCTATGTACGGGAAACATCGTGAAGTTATAAAAAAATATCGTAAATACTTACAATCCTGAAAAATCTATTAAGTCTCAGCAACGCAAATGTAGAGCCACGGTTTTTCTTGTCCAAGAGACAAAACAATTCAATTGGAATAAACGATATCAAATCGTACTTAAATTCGTGTTTGAAATAACTAAAATCCAAAATAATTAATCATTCATTTATATTTTCTTTTTGTTCCTATTTTTTTAGAACAGGTTGGACATGTTCAATATATACACACAATAAACAAAACAATAGTGTAATATTATCATCAGTTTGCTTGTGAACAGCTCAGAACTTATAAGCTGACACTACTACTCAAAAAACTCCAGACATTTGTACGGAATAGGTGTAAATAGCACATACATAAACGTTTATCTAACGTTTATTTTAGAATTTCTGTTTAGTTTAAACATCTTTCAATTTCTAATCTGATCATCAATTTCAACTTTCATGTCACTTGGATACTAATTAAAAAGAATACAATTGAAATTTGGTAAACACTAATTACATTTAAATATAATAAAACTGAGACCACTAATCGTATTTTGATTGAATGTTACTTAATTTTCCTTTATACCACAGTCTCTAATTTTGTTCTAAATTCTTTAATTTCTTTATGACAAATCAATAATAAACTTGAAATAATGAAGCCAGTCGAGATGCAGGGTCACAATGTGCGAGTGTAAACACGATATGTTGTGGATCCTATTCCCACTTGAGATAATGATATCCACTATAATAACTATTTATTATCTTCATTTCCTCGCTCTGGGTACGAAGAAAAACGCGGCGTTGAACTCAACACGCAATGCCTCTAAAATTCGCCGGAAAGTAGACAGCGGGAGGGTCTTAATGGGAACCGGAATATCTTAACATTGGGGTCCCAGGTTGTCTTCGCCTACCATGCTATGTGCGGGATACAGCAAAATTTTAAAAACAACAAATATTAAACTTACTGATTACGTATATTAATAAAAGATTGCTTCACATCCTCATCATATGTCTCAATCAATCTCGGTATAAAGTATTGTATGAGAAACTTCCAGAAAAAGCAAAAATCAAGTAAATACAGTCCCATTATCAAAATTGGCCTATTGTCTACGAATCCAGCGTTGTAAACGTCACCGTAAATTGAAAGGCAACAAACTATTATTAAATATATTCTAACTAATGATTGTTTTATTTGAAAATTTGTAGAGGAAACTTGCCCTCTTATATATATGATAGATTGTTCCCGGAGGCTGTAACTTATTAAGGGATTTATAGCGTTGATGTAGTACTGAAAAAGGAATAATTTATTTATCAATGACTTTGTAAATAATGTGTTTTCATTCAATAATAATACTTCCAGTGCAACAATTAATGTACACTATAAATAATGCATTCAGGTTTATACTTTTTAAGTAAGAGTCTCTATTTAGTGAAAACTAAAATCAACTCCTCGAGTGGGGATCGAACCCACAACCAGTTGGTTTTGCAGTCACACCCCGTGCCGCTGCGCCACGACTGGCCTCTATTTAGTGCTCTACATGATATAATGTACTAGAATAAGTGTGATGTAATTACCACTTAAGTACTTATAATTAGATTATTAAGCCTTATTTAATGAAAATAAGAATGCCATAACCTAAATAAATTATTTTATCATATTTTTGTACGTCAAATCCAAAAGTAAATCAGCTTCACGTTGTATCTCGTAGCAAGCAGTGTAGACAGAGGAGACTTAGTGTTAAAACACTCCGTTCCCCACTTTCTGCCGAATTCTGGGGGCATTATATATTGAGTGGCGGAACTCAACGCCGCGATTAACCTCGACACTAGAGCGAAAAAATGAAAATATATAGGTAAATACATATTTCATTTCCTCGAGTGGGGATCAAACTCACAACCAGTTGATTTTACAGTCAACCTTTTTGCCCATGCGCTACGTCTGCCTCCTAAAAAAATAAAAACAAACCTCATTATTAGGCCGATACATAGTTAAAAGCTTGGCAACAGCTGGAAAATCACTTATAATGCTGAAGAAGGCTTGCGAGTTTATTTGTAACAGATGCACTTGACTTGACGACGTCATTGATATCGGACAGCGGATCGACGATGGCCCTTCTAAGTTGCCGAATATACTAAAAGAAAATATGAAAAATCTTCAAAAAAGATATGGATTAGGCCAAATATTTTTATATTTTATTATTAATTAACCTAAAGCGAATAACGTAAAATATATTTAAGAAACATAAATAAATAAATGAATAATTACTAAATTAATCATTTTAGAGATCCTTGGGCTCCCCCAAGAGCCAAAGTCCAGTAGAGGGCGAGGAAAACGCCTCCTATTTATGAGGATGACGATATTATTTATATTATTGTTGAAATATATCTCTACCTACACCTTGTAAGTAGACGCTACTTTTCACAAAACTTAAGATTTCTATGGGCGTAACCATCGAGGCCAGACACCTTTTATGATATAATTTAATTGTAACCATTTCCCTCTTTATTGGAAAGAGGAAAATAGTTACAATTAAATCATTTATATTATATATAAAGGTAATAATTAAATTATTTATATTATATATATTTATCTATATATGTAATCTAGATAAGCCGTAAATAAAAAAATAATCAATGAAAACAATTAACCTTCCTTTAGTAAGTGTAACTTTTTCCTTTATTCTAGGGTCAGTTACTTCAATGCATCCT
Organism: Heliconius erato demophoon; assembly: GCA_018249695.1. Taxonomy (NCBI): domain Eukaryota; kingdom Metazoa; phylum Arthropoda; class Insecta; order Lepidoptera; family Nymphalidae; genus Heliconius; species Heliconius erato. Next base: position 9,014 of record DWQW01009902.1, on the reverse strand, counting down.
TGATCCACAAAGTATATATCGGAAATGACGTCATCAACATCGATCACTGTTGTGTTTTTTAAGAAATAAAAGCTACGCACCCCTCGTCCAATTATACGTAAAAGAGATATATCGCATTCGTCGAGAATTGGACACTATTTGAAAGAAAATTGAAATGTAATGTTCTATTATCAGCTAATAAGTTAACTGAGCCGCACATAACAAGGTTGGTAGAGATAACCTAGTGACAAAACACTTCGTTCTTAGGCGGGCTTAGGGCTGAGCACAGCTGGACCCTCACGGCATGTACCTTAGCGTATGATAGCCGTATGATTTTTAAGCTAGGATAATGTAAACCTCAAAGAGTGTGGACGATCGTTACTTTTCGTACAAATTTAAACATTACCATGTATTTCAAAGGAGACTGAAATGATTATAATCGTTTCAGCCAGCCATAATACTTGAATCTATAGAACCTATGTAAAGAGATTTAATAGATTCAAGTACATCATTCCCTTCCTGAAAATTCTGGCAGTTTTACGCCCAATATTAATAACCTATCTCCAACGTCAATCTCAGACGAAAGATTGACGTTGGAGATAGGTTATTAATATTGGGCGTTAGTCTGCTTAGCCTATCTGAGAACTGTGTTATTAGAGATTTGGTAAAAGTGAGGTTAAGTTCACAGCGCAATCAAACTCTATAAAACCTATTTTTCGATTATTTTAGATAAGTGCGAGAAAAAATCCGTGAAAATAAAAGCAGCAGCTGTTGAATATATTAAACAAGCACTTAAAACGCATCGAAAAGAACAAAACGAGTGAAACGAAAAATGCAAAAATCATAAGATAAGTTGTCAATATCAATCAGTTGTCACATTAAATAAATAAATGAAACCTAACAAGTATTTTAGTTTCGTAGTACTGTAATCGATTATTTATATCCATTAAGGATCTAAAACTATTTTCTCATTTATCTCTGCTTACAGATTGTCAATTGATTTTTTGGTATTCTAAAATCGAAAAAAATTACCAATTGTTTAGACCATATCTCTACTCTTTACATCTGGGCCCAAGATTTTCCTTTTCCTTTTTGTAATATATTTCAAGTTTTCTTCCTATTTATAATAAATAATGTCCCAAATAATAATTACGTACGTATGCACGAATTTTGTTACATTCAATGTATTTTTATAAATTATTCAGTACTATAGAATACGTTTGAGAATAATGAATTATAAAATTAATTTTATTATATTTATTATCTTTATTTTTATTATGTTTTACGATTAGAACTTAATTACCTTTGTAAATATCGGCCCATAAATATGCAAAATGGCGTCAGTTCTCAGAGTAATTTGATCACACAGTTTCAGTATGTTTCTGTAATCTATTCCACCTGTTTTGTCCCAACTAAACTTATAATATTCCATGACTTGCCTTAAAAAATACTTTTATATACAATTGTAAATAATATCAACAAAATAAAATATGGAAATTAACTTAAAATTCAAATCATTTATTCATATTTTCTTCAATAATTCGCTTGTATTGCATATAGAAGTTTCATCAAATGGAGCTTAGCGTTGAGACACACTCCAGTCTCCTTTTGCGTCCAATTTTCAAGTAACGTACTGAGGGGTAGTACTCAACGCCGCGCTTTGTCTTTACCAGTAGAGAAAAAACAGAAAAATCTTCAGAGGGAACATAGGCATAGGAAATAAAAGCAAGCGCAAGAGGACAAGACAATCCGTTCCAAGCGCCGCCCAATTTTTAAGACAGGCGTGATAAGCGATGGAACTTAACACCGCGTCTTGTCTATGCTTATCAGAACGGGATATGAAAATAAATATTGCATTAATTACACAAATACCCCAATGCTTAATTATTTTTAATAATTTCAATTACTAACTTTTGCAGCTGCACGTCAATATTTTCACGTTTCATAAAATTAGCTATGTCCTTCATATGTTCCTGGAAGGACGCTAAATCTTTGTTCACGTTGGCACGTATGCTTATTATTCTCACCGAAAAGTATGCAGTTATCATGGCACCTAAAAATATCACATTTGTTTTTTCAACATTTACTAATTAATTTATTTTTTATATATAGAGAATGTTTGTAGTTTGTACACTAGTGCCAGCCTGCCAGCGCAGGAGCACAAGCGTGTGACTGAAAACGCGACAGGTTGTGTGTTCGGTGCCCATTCGACGAAATTTAATATTTAATTTTTGCATTTCCTCGCTCTGGTAAGTCAGGCAAAGGGCGGCTTTGAGATCCGCCATTTAACACACATTGCCTCCAAGATTCAAACACGCATTGTCATAATGGAAACGTTCATTTCATTCGTTATCTTAACATTAGGTTCCAAGGTTCCCTCTTGTTTGAAGCAGCGTGAAACTTAAAAAAAAAAGATAAAATAAGAAACAAAGGAATTTATTACTAAGATCTCTTCAATTACCTAAAAAAATATGAAATAATTTAAATTCAAATAATTAACCAATAAGCATGCCGGCGATGAGCACCTGCATAATATTCAAATTAGTGGGTTTAAAGCTGCCGAAGCCAGTCGTGGTGGTTTCGTAAACCACCCAGAAATAGCACGCCAAGTGTAAGTTCCACGGAGACTCAGTTATGTTGAAACGAACTAAATATAATTAAAATCTCAATTTATTTATACTATTTTTATTATTTTTAAATTATAACTTTTGAAACTGTCGTGGCGCTCACATCAGCATAATATAACCTACTAGTGAACGCGACGGTCGTGGATTCCATTCCCACTCGGGTAATGTATTATTATCATTTCCTCGCTCAGCTAACAAGACAAAGCCAGTCAATGGTAAAACATTACTCAATGTATAATACCTCAAAAATTTAACGATGCGTAGGAAATTTAGTGACTTTACATTAGGTGCCCTCCAACCCAAAGACCCAAAACTATACCTAATTTCACGTAAGGAAGTAATGCCATTAAAACAAATAACAATAAATACTAATTTACTACCAAATCCGACTATTTTTTTTAAATAAATTATAAAAAAATACCCACAACTAGTTTGAAACAGATCTATCCAGGAGCCGCCCTCGTCTTTTAAAGGTACTATATAATATGTGTAGTCTACTACCGAATAGTACAATTCCACGGAGTAGAACACCACGAAACAGGTCAAGACGTTTAACAGTGCTAAGAATATTGGTGTTGCTTTCATTCTAAAAAAATATATGAAAAATATTTTTTTCTAACAAGATTTTAAGCAGATATATTATAGCAAGGTAGAGGGGGCCTAGTGTTAATAGTTAGTACACTCTTTTCTCCAACGCTACGCGTTGCCTATCAGTATGGGGAAAGGAAAATAATTTAAATAATATAATCGTTCTCTCAAATGGGAATCGAACCCACAGCCGTCATGTTTACGATCAAATGAAAAACGCAATTGTGTCGTATTTCGAACATGAAAAAACATCATATCGTAATATTCCTCAACGAATAAAAAGCGGAGAATTGAGTCATTCAGCCATCTTCAATCACTAACTCTTTTAGCTTATCTAATTTTAGCTTATCCTAAAAGTAAATATATCTACAAATACAATTAATACATAGAAAGAAATAAATAAACTACACCAGCAACAAGTCCCTGCGCACGTGTCCGCTCAGACTTGCGAGGGCACTCGGTATTCTATACATCTGTATCAATCTGTTCAACATAAGAAACTGTCTCATGGACGATTCCCTGTATTGTCCAACTGTAGATATAAGAAGATTTGTAGAAAAACTATAAGAAAATTAAATGTACAATTGTACAATTATCACAATATTATTTAAAATAGATGTATTTCTTAGCTTCACGCCGTATACCGCACGTAGCAGTGTAGACAAAGGGAACCTGGTGAAAGATCCTTCCGTTACCCACTTTCCACCGACTTGTGAAGGCATTGCTGGCTGAGAGGCGAAACACCGCGTGTTACCTCGTTACCAGAGTGATGAAATAAAAAAAAATAATATTTCATTTCCTCGAGTGGAAATCGAACCCACAACCTGTGAAGTTTGCGCGACGGACTGGACATCTATTCGATCATTTTTTTATGCTACTATTCAGTAATTATCTATTATTACAATGATAATTTCATTAAAATAATAAAAACATAATTAATGAAAACATATCACTCCGTTTTCTACGTTTAAATATAGTGCGGCATTGAAATCCATTAGTATGATGTTAAAAATAAATATAGAACAATAATAAAAATTGTAATCCACTAAAAGCTGTCGTGACAAAGTGGTACGTGCTTGACCTCACACACGATTAGTTATATTTATAAAATAAAATAAATGAGCTTCACGCTTTATCCCGCACACAGCAGGGTAGGCAGAGGGAACCTAGTGTTAAGACACTCCCTTTCCCACTTTCTGCCAAATTCTGGAGGCATGGCGTGTTGAGTAGCAGAACTCAACGCCGCGCTTTGCCTCGACACCAGAGCGAAGAAATTCAAATATATATTTAACTAAATATATATTTGGGGGATGGGGATCGAATCCACAACCAGTCAGTTTTACAGTCACACTTTGTGCCGCTGCGCCACGACTGGCCTTAAATTATATAGGTATAGGTATTTACATTAAATTTATTTCTTTTCCATAAAATAATGGCAATTGGTAGAGTAAAGAACGGAGTAACTTAATAATAGCTTTTCTCTACGATGAATGCGTGAAAGTAAATAAAAAAATAATAATAAAAATATTTTTTTACGTAATGAGAAAGAAGAAGAAGTTTCCAGTCGTTCGAAAGGAAAACATGCGAAGAGATCAATTAAGAAGGCGCCCTTTATATAATGAGCCGCACTGCTCGCCGGGTGGTATACGTATATCCCTTTATCATTGTAGTAACCCACTAGCATTCTTTGTAATCTGTTTAAAATATATAAATATAATATAGCCACTCAACACACAATGCCTCAAGAATACGGCGGAAAGAGGGGAGCGGAAGCGCCTTAATTATGACAGGATGTCTAAGCACAGGTTTCCTTTGCCTGCTCTACTATGTGCGGAGTACAGCTTGAAGCTAAAGAAAAAAAAATGTTTAAATAATGATAGAATACAATTAATTAATTAGTACTTCACATATCGTGTATCACACCGAGGCGAACTATAAAGAGACGCAGACGTTTGTCGAAATAAAAACCGGAGAAAACATAAATATTTTTAATATAAACATACCCCTTAACGGCGATCTTACTCACAACACCATTGCGTGTCGTAGCCGCCCTAAGGTTAGGCTTTCTGAATTTTTGTGCATTGTTCAGTATCTCAATATAAAAAAGAAGCTAACAGATCAAGCGCCCATCAAGAGGCCGCCGTGGCGCAGTGGCACAAGCGCATGAGTGTATAGTCCGGACGGTTGTGGGCTCGATTTCCACTTGGGGGAATGAAATATTGATTAACAAGGCGCACAACACGTAATGCTTCACAGAGTGAACCTATAAAAAATACTAACATATCAAAATAGGCAGTGCAATCAAGCAATATTCCCAATATGCGCAAAATCGGAAACTGTCTGACGATGTACGTGTAGCTCGGGAACAGCGTGGCCGACAGCAGAGCGCACACGACGCGGCCCCACTCCCACTTTAATATATATCGACAGTCCGGACGGATCGTGAATCGGGGGAATATGTATCTAAATATATAGATAGACATTTTGTAGAAAAAGATTTTAACATTATATTTAAATACTAATATTTTTAAATTATTATATGTATAACTATATGTATAGTGGTGGAAGAAGAAGCTTTGTGTTTGTTTGCTTGAACGCACTTAACGCAATCTTAGTAATTACTGGTCTTCATTGGAAATATATTTTATGTTGGGTAGTCTATTAATAGGAGAAGGCTATATTGCGTCGTTTCGATGTAACCCACTGCGCCTGGGGTCAGAGTTAAAGCCTAGCTAGTTTGGCATAAAGATTTCAATATGTTATTCGGAATATTCGGAAAATGGGGAACGGATTGTCTTACATTAGCTTCCCTCTGCCTACACTCCTGTGTGCGGGATAAAGCGTGGCACTAATTAAATTTCCGTTTTCTGATATTTACAGATAATAAACGATTTTTCGCATTATTTCAACGAAGTCGTTGTATTGTAACAATAATCTAAAAACTGATAACTATAGCGATAATATTGTATTTAATTTGCGCAGTAAACTACCTATACTAATATTTATGTACAATTAAACATATGTATTATGTACCAATAGATTGATTCACCATTGAATAAACTAACTTACCTCAAAACAGAAAACACACCAAGCCTATGAAATGGTTGCAGAAACGCATTATCCTTTTCAAACTTCCTGGGTAACCTAAACTTAACTCTGTTGGGAGTTGGCTCTGGGGGGATGTAGGTGAGGAAAGGCTCTCGAGGGTTTTGGAGTGTGCTGTATTGCTATGAACGATATAATTATATATCGGTGTTTATTTAATCCACAATATGTAATTAATTTAATATTATTTATGTTTAATCTATAACAAAAAATCATCTCGATGTAAAGATTACAGAAATTATTAAAAAGGAGCAAATTTGAAAAAAGAGAAGAAAATAATGAGAAAAAGACATTTAACTTATAGACATTGCTTCGTTTTAAAAGTAAAATATGACTTTATCCACATAAATTAAATAAAATTAGCTTCACGCTATATCCCGCACACAGCAGGGTAGGCAGAAGGAACCTAGTGTTAAGACACTCCGTTCCCCACTTTCTGCCGAATTCTGGAGGCATTGCGTGTTGAGTGGCAGAACTCAACGCCGCGCTTAACCTCGACACCATAGCGAAGAAATGGAAATATAAATTTAAGTAAATATTTCATCTCCTCGAGTGGGGATCGAACCCACAACCAGTCGGTTTTGCAGTCACACCTCGTGCCGCTGCGCCACGACCGGCCTCATTCAGGCCTTTATCCACATGCTACACTTAATAATGTAAAACTGACTCTTATACAATAAAATTCATTTAATTAAACATACACAGAATTATATAAAACTCACAGGTTGTTCTTTGCAGTACTCTATTGCGTCTCTTATTTGCGGAATATCGATCGCATTCAACAAGTATTTGCGTGATATAGAGAATACCTCTACGTGTGTCACTGTGCGCACTGTATAGAAAGCTGGTATACCTATGGCACATAAGTATAAATTTTTTTTTTAGCTTCACGCTATATTTCGCACATAGCAAAACAGAAGGAACCTGGGAACCTAGTGTGATACTTACCTTTCCATTAAGGCATTTCCGTTCCCCACTTTCCGCCGAATTCTGAAACATTGCTTGTTGAGTGGCAAAACTCCGCGCCGCGCTTGGTTTTGTTACCAGAGCCAGAGAGAATTAAAATATAAAAATTAAATTCTCCCGAGTGGGAATTGAACCCACAATCGTCTTGTTTACAGTCGCACGGTTTTGGCTCCATATATAAACTTGGACAGTAACAACCAAAACTAAGAAATTAAATCCTATGTCTTAAATTTCGAATAAAAATAATTGAAAAGATATGATTGCGAAATTAATCGACCTAAATATTATTGTACTTTGATATGGATTATTGTATTATAATGTTTTATAATTTCGTTATTTCATCCCAAAACAAAAATAAAAAAGAACTGTGTTATAAAAAATCAAATAAGTACGTCAATGTTAATCAAATAGCAAAATCATGTATGTTTTATAATTTGCGGCTTTAATGTCTTTGTATTTAAAATTATTATGACATTTTCGATGTTACGACATGTTACGATATCGAACACCTAGAAATGTCACAAAGTCCACATAATATTATTCTTAACTCTCAAATTAAGATATAATAACAACGACTTACGCAACAGACACTCTATGACTCCAAAGTGATTTCTAACATGTAGCTCGCTGACCACATCTTTAGTATCAGGACTTATGATCTGTAAAACATACATTTAAAATGCAAAAATATTTTGTAAGCTCTAAGAGTCTATCTTGTCCTCATAATGAAATGTAAATGAAATAAGTAAAAGTACCTCTGTGCTCTCGAACATTTGCTCGAATTTTAGTGACAAGAGACTTCGTTCTAAAATTGCATATTGGCAATAAAATGTCACTCTGTATGTAACTATAAAGCTAAATTATATTTTTAATATATAAAACTACTAAGCCGTTTTATCAAAAAACCTATAGAGACCAAATACAATATTATTGTATAGGTACAAAGCTAAAATTCTTTGTAGTAATCCTTGGGTAACGTAGGGAAGTACTAAGAGAAGAAATATTTTTTAAACGGTTCAAGCCCATACATAATGAACAGAATCGTATCAAAATACTAACCTCGCATATTCCCCTCTTAATAACATACATCTCGTTGCTCATGTCACCCGTGTTCAGCAGTATCTCGTTAGGTGATGAACAGAACAGCTTCGCTTTTGAGGATATGGTTTTCAAGTCTTCTTTATGTAGTAACTGCAATTTATAAATATATTTTGTAGTTTCAAAGAGGCTTAAAATAAACAAGAAAATGATAATAAAATAATAATGTAAAGGACGTTATTTGGATTTAAAAATAAAATTGGAATAATAAATAATAATAAATATCAGAGTCACTAACATAATAATCATATCTAGTTTCTAAATATCTTTAAAGATGAGAAACCTCCGGTGAATATAAAAATACAGTAAGTGTAATGAGTAGGAACAGTAAGTTCAGTTTTTTAAGGTCACGCAAGCGGTGTAGCCAAAAAGAACGGAGCGTCAAAAGCTACGGTCTCTGCACACCTCTTTCGCCTCGTCCAATGACATCAAACGCACACATACTTGTACATGCCCTCCGAAGGTTCCCCATGTCTTTTAGGTGACCTTCCTCCAATATCATTAATACTTAGTTTAATAATACAAATATTAATCTTAAAAAAATATATAAGCGATAACTTACGTACCTTCATGAATGGAATACTGAGTATGTATTTGCTCCTTTGCCTGGTAACAATGTCCTGGTACACGTGAGATGGTAGATCATAAAAT
>DWQW01009901.1:0-12576 GCA_018249695.1 Heliconius erato demophoon | reverse complement strand
AATTTATATTTCCATTTCTTCGCTCTGGTGTCGAGGTTAAGCGCGGCGTTGAGTTCTGCCACTCAACACGCAATGCCTCCAGAATTCGGCAGAAAGTGGGGAACGGAGTGTCTTAACACTAGATTCCTTCTGCCTACCCTGCTGTGTGCGGGATACAGCGTGAAGCTAATTTAATTTAATTTAATTTTATTTAGATGGAGGTCATTGTGGCAGCAGCAATACAGCGCTTGTACGACAACGCAACAGTTATGGGTTTAAATCCCATTCAGTTCTTTGAGTTATATTGATATTTAATTTTCATTTTCTCGCTCTAGTAACAAGACAAAGCGCGGTGTTAAATTGCAACTACACGTAATGCTAACGGGTGCAACTTAACACCGCATCGTAACACTAAGTTCTCTCTGTCCTCCTATATGCGGGATACTATGTGACAATAAAAAATAGATAAAACATTCTGTCAGACAAACCCCACATTCACCACAACGGCATCCTTTAAATTTGCTTTTCCTTTGTTAATAATCTTCTTCTCTGCATATTTGTATTTTATTCGAGGACGTCCTCGACTTCGCATGTTTACGGGTCACTTCGTTTTAAACTGGGTCGCCTATACAAATACTATTTTAAATATTGCATTTTTTTATCAAAAATCGATCTTAATACCTTGTCTTAGGGGCTACAGTAATGGCATCCGTCATTTTACTGTAATGTAGAATTTGAAAGGTGTATAAGATGCTGTGTCACATATACTATGGGTTGAGAGGTTTTATAAGGTGACTACTACTGTACAAGCGTGTGAATCAATACAGTATTTTTTTATATTTTTGAAGTTTCATATTTAGTAAAGACTTCTTTAGAAAACATATAAATGATAAGTTCTTTGATTTTCACGATTTTTACACCTTTTAAATTAAACTATTTTATGTCAACTGACAGACGAATGCCACCTCAGTCTACTGCCTGTGGCCACGGACTACTGCAAAGTATTCGAAACGTTGGGCTTCCAAAATGTGAAATCTTAAATATATGCGATTAATCCGGTTAAAATTATTTCATTTAAAAAACATATATTTTTTTGTATGTAGCGAGATTTGAACCTGTGCCTCGTGGAAATCGTACAAAGAAATCTAATTAAAAAAACACAAATATTAAACACAAATAAATATTGTTTGTAATATTTATTTGTGTTTAACAAGACTAAGGAAACGTCAGTACTGTGTAAATAATCATATTACCATTTAGTAGTTTCTTATAAATAAGATGAAGGTAAAGGTAAGTTTTTATTTCTTACTAAATTTCACAATTGTAGGCTCATGGGAAGTACCCGTGGTTTTTATTACGCGAATTTCATACAAAATGCAGTAATAACGATGCATTGAAGCTTGATACTTCCACGCGCTCTCGATATAAATGGTCTTGACAGACGAACAGTCGGGCAACACAGTGATCATATAAGGTTCCGTTTTTAGTTTAGAGGTACGAAACCTTAAAAGGAAAAAATGTACTGGTATCTTACATACCTAAATATTTTAATATATATATATTTTATATTTTAATATATATATAGCAAAAATTGTGCCAAAAATATATAAAACCAAAACAAATAGTAGGGGCTCAGGATATCGCATAACCACCTTCGTAGCTCGTCAGAAGGATACGATACGTTATTAGATTTGTGGGGAATTATAGCGGCTTGTATTTTTGTTTACGTTTCATTTTAAGTCTATCCATCATTCGGGGAGATACGTTCTCGTTGCTTTTCATCATTAGGAGTTTTCAATTTAAATAATTATTGTTGTTTTGTGGTAAATTGGGTGGTTAATTTAAAGCGATCGTTTTAGAGTAAAATTTTAGTTAGGGAAAAAAGTTTCAGATACTTCTTTATATATTTTTAACTTCATGCTGTGTTCTGCATATAGTTTCCTTTACCCACTTTCTGTTCGATTTTCAATACATAGCGTACTGAGTGGCAGAACTAATGTTAATAAATTGATATTTATAAAAAAAAAAGAACTGAAAACACGATTTTATCAAAAAAATACATTACTAAGATTCATAATGTGTAATGAGCATAAACTCTATATGTTTATTAGTAGACACTCTAAGGATTCATCGGCCATCTCCCAACTCCATCATAAGACCAGCTCGATGGAACCAAAATATTGGCAGCTAGCATCTACAGGTAGAACTAGTTCAGAAAAAAAAAATCTAAATTTGTCCAAATCATAAAAAATAATGACGTTAAAAGGGGGCAAAACTTCGGTATAAGAGGCGTTAGTTCAAGTGTCAAATAGAATTTCAGATAAAGCTTGAGTCCTCCAGTTTTTTACGGAACCCTCGGTGGGCTAATCCGGTTTTTCAGCTTCATTGTGCAAAGTAGAGTAGGTAGAACTCAGTCTGTTGATACAATTTGTACCCGTTGGATATAGCAGGGTAGATAACCTGCTATATGCGGGATACAACGTGAAGTTGTTGTTTTAGTTTATGTTTGTTTACGCCATTAAAGCTACAGAACTGCAACCAATTCAGAACAAATTATCGAAATTTGATAATAATTTAAACATTTTCAATACGTACGTCGAACCATTATATATGAATGCGCGAAATTGCTCATAAATTGAATTATTACAGTGGAGAAACAAATGTAATAACAATAAATATTCGAACGTTCACTGTTAATACTATACTACTATAGTTAAATGAATATATAGTGAATAAGATATTGAAATATGAAATTATTATTTATTTTTTTAATTGAGCTTCACGCTGTATCCCGCACACAGCAGGGTAGGCAGAGGGAACCTAGTGTTAAGACACTCCGTTTCTCACTTTCTGCCAAATTCTGGAGGCATTGCGTGTTGAGTGGCAGAACTCGACGCCGCGCTTTGCCTCGACATCAGAGCAAAGAAATGGAAATATAAATTTAAATAAATATTTCATCTCCTCGAGTGGGGATCGAACCCACAACAAGTCGATTTTGCAGCCACACTTCGTGCCCTTGCACCACGACTGGCCTAGAAAAAAAATAATTGAAGCCAGTCGTGGCGCAGGGGCACAAGCGTGTGACTGTAAATGCGATAGATTGTAGGTTTGATTCCCACTCAAGGAAATTATATATTTAATGTTTTCATTTCATCGCTCTGGTGTCGAGCAAATCGTGGCATTGAGTTTCTCCACTCAACACGCAATCTTTCCAGGAACAAAGCCTTACCACTAAGTTCCCAGGTTTTTCTGCCTACCTTGCTATTTATGCGGGATGCCGCGTGAAGCCAAATAGCTATATATAAAAAAAATTTAAAAAGTCCACCGTAGCGCAGCAGTACAGGATCTAACTGTATACGCGGTAGTTATGGATTAAACTTTCACTCCGTACAACAGATTATTTTCTTTTATAATAGTAATGTATATATATAATACGAGTTAAAACGCGGTGTTGACATTCTACATGCAATGTCTCAAGGTAATAGGCTTAGATTAAAACAGAGACTTAACATTAGGTTCCTTCTACTTACGCTGCTATAAGTGGCACAGCGTGAATTTAAAAAACATAATAAACGTTTTAAAATACATGTTTATTTCTCTTTGACTAGATTTAAAATTATTTACAAAGAAAGTCACGCCCCGGAGTTAGTTTTTAATAAATTTAAATAGATTTGTCACAGAGTAAAAAACTAAGCGCAATATTATGAAGAAAAAAGAGGTTTTCCGGTAAAAATGGAACAGTGCCAAACTCAGAACTTCTATAATGCATACATTCTTAATGTCTGTATACTGTGGTACAAAATTCCTTTATCTATATTATTATTTATATTAATAATATTATAAAGCTGAAGAGTTTATTTGGTTGAGCGCAATTTTCTCAAGAACTGTTAGTTCGGCTTAAAAGAATATTTTTTATTAAATAGTCTACTTGTCAAATAATGCAAGATATAGTGCTAAACTATAAAAGCAATAGCTATTGCCATTGCTTATAGGCAACGGCGTTTATAGGAAGGAAACTGGTGTGAAGTATTGTTATTAGGTGATATCAGCAATTACATAGAATCATATAGACGACATGTGTTTTTATCTTTTTTTTAATAAACATAGTAAAAGTAAGGGGAACCTACTACTAAGTTCCCCTTACTGCCCATCTAGAAGCTAGATAGAACGTGAAGCTCCACAAATATTTGAACAATTATTTTAATATCAAAATAGTCGACAATTTTCAAGCCGAGTCATATACAATGACAAATAGTCGTTTCGAAGGAATTAAATGAAATATCACTTTTATAAAATATTCCGCCGCTGCTGTTTTGCATTTGAATTTGTACGGCGATGCATCATTGTAGTAGCATTCTTTATTGTATGTCATAGTTTTTTAATATTAGATGAAATATGAACTGGATTTCTTTTAGCTTTCACGCTGTATCCCGCATATAGCAGGATAGGTACCGGGAACCCGGGAACCCAGTGTTAAAACACTTTGTTACTATTAAGACACTTCACAAGCTATCATGTTTCTCTTGCTCTGACTCGACGTCTGGCTTTGTCTTGATCGATATCGATATCCGATTAAAAGTAAAATGCCACTCTAGCCTCATATTAACAATGTTAGTAACATTTATAAAAAAATAAAACTAATATGTAATTAGTCTGTATTTGTTTCTGAGATGCGAGCTCACTACCGACATACACTGACAACATTGAATAGACCAATATCTTCAAAATAACCATAAGTTTATAATATTCTTTTCATTTCAAATAAGTATTATTTATAACGTCTATTTATAATATTTTTTAGTTATTTCAGTTTTTCTTGAAGAAATTTCTTGATCCTGACCGTTCTATTTAAATTTTCTTTCAATTATACGAGCTTTGGATATAAATACAGAATGGAAAGTAGGTGAAATTATGCATTTTGAGCTTAAACTTTAAATAATTTTACTTTAAATTTAAATAGTGGCCGTCGTGGCGCAACAAGCGTTTGAATATAATTGCAACGGTTGCGGGTTCGATTCCCACTTGAGGAAACTAAATATTTAATGTCTGGTCTGTCATTTCTTCGCTCTGGTGCCGAGACAAAGTGCGGCGTTGAGTTCCGCCACTCTAACTATTGTTAGGATATGGATGTTGAAAAATAACATTCAACTGTAAACATGACTCTTGTGAATTCAATACCAACTCTAGGGAATGACTTTTTTGCACGAGTCAGAGTATCCTGTCTCGAACACTGTAAAATGTAAAAAGGAGTGGTCACAAATTATACAGATAAAATAATTGCGATAATGCGAAAACTAATTTAAAAAGACTCGTTTTTCTTAATTAAAATCCTCCCGAAAGATTTATAAAGTGGCTCGAAATGGGCTGGAAAAAATTATTTGGAGGTAATCTACGAGATAATGAGGACGACGATTAAATGTTTGTGGATTTTCTGGATATTTTGATGAAACTCCACCTAATAAGATAATACGTATGTGTATGTGTGTGAGTGCGTACGTGAGCGTGTGAGAATATATGTGTGTAATTGTATGTGTGTTTCGTGACATTTGTTATACTTAAAATACTTATTTAGAAAACGTATAAAAGTTTGAACGTACCGGAACTCGAACCCTCCTGGCCGCGCCTCCTGGTCGGTACCAGGCGCTCTGACCACTAAGCCATACGTTCTCATCAAGCTACGTCGAAATTTTTATACGCTTGTTACAACTTATTGTTGTTAGCATCTCTGTAGGAAGTTTTGTACAAATTTCCGCTACCCAAAGATAATTACTAAGAATTATCATCTGGCCAGATAGAATGATATTCATTAAATATTTTTTAAACATTTTTTAAGTGTTAATCCACACTTAGGAAAGAATTTTTATACGTTTTCAAAATAAGTTTTTTTTTTCCTAAGTGTGGATTAACACTTTAAAAATGTTTAAAAAATATTTGTTATACTTCCTAAAAAAGATAAGTGGATAAGAGATCTTTCGACTCATCATAACTTAACTCTGACAGAATAGGTTTCACAGTATTGATAAGTTCAAGGATATATGTTTAATTTCTTATGGATTTCATTGTACAATATGGGACTTTATTAAATCTGTGTTTATTATACGCGATTTGGACATCATATGAGGTAAGCCTACGATTGTGGGTCGCTTTATTCGTTCGAATGAATTATATAATTTCCTCATTTTGATAATATAGCAAAGCGCGGCGTAAAGTTGACTGCGGGTTGTTGTACCACCAGGTTCCTCCTAATCACGTATGAGATATCAGTAGGTACACCGTGAACCTAAAAAATATTAAATTTCTACTAAGTTCCTTCCATCTCCAAATCAAAATAACATAATATTTAAATGCAAAGTTATATGATACAAATTGCTTTGAAAAAATCTTTCATTCGTACACACATACGTAGCAAGTGTAAACTCGATGTTTTATTAATGCTAGTCTTCTTTACACGAGTCAAAGTACTCTGTTGAGTCAACAGTGCTAGTGCACGTATAAGAATGTTTTGTACGGACTGTAGGAAAACATTGAAGCTTCTAGTTGTAGTTGTAGTTGTAGTTCTACTTGTTTCTTTTCTTTGCAAGAATTTCGTTTAAAAAGCCATTTTTGAGTATGCTAAGTTTGGATTTCAGCTGGATGTATATTTTTATGTGTTTAATTTATTCCACCACTTTTGTTGCACCACTCATGCACTCTGTGTTTTGAAAATTAAAGTTTCCTGCCTGCCCTGCTTGTATTCACACGTTTCAAATGTGTCAACATAACGTAACGATATAGTAAAATCTATGAAAATGAATTATCTATCATAAAACTAGGCAGTATGCGAAGCTTAATGATGGTATGGTACAATATATATGGTATCACCGAGCTGGTCTGGTAATGGAACCAGGATCTGAGCAGCCAAATTCTTTATATAATTTATAATTCCGAGCACATTTTAAACGATAAATATGTGTTATTATTTTTTTTAGAAACAATATTTACTTTTTATAATAATGTAATTGAAAGCGACTTATAAAGCGTGCCTGTCCGTTCAGCAACGTACACGTACTTACATACAACTATAGTACAGAGCTGCAATCCGATGCAAATTTCCGCTTTGTGGAATACCAATCATGTTTGTACAGGCAACGCAGTGGTGTGGCCGCGTCGTGTTTATATAGCGATGATAGTGCGCATTCGATTTTGAAAAAATCCTGTCATTTTATATTTTTTTCACGTAGAAAATCCATAAAATGTGTTGAAAATTTCACTGTTAGCAGAATTTAGAAAAGAGATTCTGAATTCGGTTCTTTGTTTACCGAATGATGGTTTAACCCACAAACGTCGCGTTTGTAGTCAACATGCTATCTCGAAAATTGGGCATAGCGTATACGGGATACCACGTAAAATATTTTTTCAAACGAAATTCTTCTTTTTATTTTCAACATAGAAGGCCTAAAAGACCGCCTACATTCATCACACTCGACCGCCCGAGTCAAACGCCGCTTTTGTCCCGTTAATTGTATTTGTAACTTAATAGGCCGATTACATGCATTTGTACGGCTGACGAGGGTCGCCTTGTAGAACCCTTCGGCCTAACACTGTCTCGGGCTCGGTCAGTCGAATAGAAAATTACTATAGGAAAGATTTGACGGATTTTGAATAATATCATCTGTGCTAATATTGTAAAGCTATGCTGGGTTTGTTTGGTTAAACGTGTTAATCTCAGAAACTATTTTTTTGTTAGTCCATTTATCAAGGTTTATATATTTTATCGTGACGCAAGAAAAGAATATAAATAATAGAAGTAAGAATACTACTGTAAGCGCGAAAGGTTATGGGTTCAATTCCTACTGGAGGAAATGAAAATGATCAGTGTAATGAGGCAAAGTGCAGTGTTGAATTCCGCCGAATTCGGCAAATTAAGCTAGGACTGCTGTCTGAGTTACAATATACCTATTTTTTCATCTTTACGCTGTATTGCAGCAAGTTAGAGGGCACTTTGGAATCTAGTGTTAAAACACTCCGTTCCCCACTTGCGCCAAATTCTGCAGGCATTACGTATTAACTGGTGGAACTTATCGCCGCCATTTCTTGACTCGTCATCAAAACTAGGAAATGAAAACATTAAATATTTCATGGGAACGGAACCCACAACCTTTCGGATTTCCAATCACGACACGAGTGGCCTCGTGTGTAAAGATTTAAATCAATAATGAAGTGTTTCAAAAGTTTCACTTTCAGTTACGAGTACCACCCTCGGTTTTCATAATTTCAAAGGTGAAATTTCCAAAAATCACTTCGTAAACGACGCTTTCATCTCAAAATCAACATCCTGTCCAACTTTTACAGTGAATTGAAAAATAACTTTATTATGAACTTTTTGTATAAATCTGTCTTAATGGAACGGAGTGTCTTAACACTAGGTTCCCTCTGCCTACCCTGCTGTGTGCGGGATACAGCGTGAACCTGATTTGATTTTTTTTTTTAATTTGTAGATGCAACACAGCGTCTGACTATACGCGACGATTATGGATTCGATTTCTACTCGGGGAAATTAATTATTATCATTACCTCGCTCTGGTAACAGGGCAATACGCTGTGTTGATTTTAGTCACTTAACATGTAGAGTATTTGGCGGTGTGTAAGGAAGGGAGTGTCTTTCCTTTGTCTAATATTCTATATATAGAGATATACGAGATACAGTATGAAGCTTAAATAAAAAAAAATCTTACCAGTTACCATATTTCGCATACGTTAACGTTATGATTATAATATAAAAGCATATTTTAACCAAAAAAACTAACAAAGTAATACAAATCAAATTATTTCAACCAATCAACCAGACCTAATAGCATCAAAGTGATATATAAAAAAAAATCACAGAACCCATCTACCCTCACTCGCCACCCTCCCGCCCTCGGGAACTAACATTCCTGGAGGGTACAACTTTCTAACTAATCAAACTGTCTTAAAGCCTCCCCTAATATCGACTGGCCAAAATTATTCTTGTGCAATGCGCTTTTCTTTATCTTCACACGTTTTGCTTATTATGTGGTTATAGATAGATTTTAATTAAACACCGGTCGTAGGTTCGATTTTCACTCAATAGAAATAATTATTTGCATTTTCCTGCTCAGACAAAAGGCGGCGTTAAGATCCGTCGGTCAAAAGTCAGTGTTTAGAATTCCGGCGGAACGTGATAAGTGGAATATATTTACATTAGGTTCTTTTAGGCTACTCCGGCTTATGCTACATAAAGAGGGAAAATGGAATATTATAGACTACCAGACATCTAACAAATAAAATACATAAAACTTCAAACTTGTTTAAATGTAAATTAGTTTTGTTTTTAGAGTTAATTAATTAATTTACCCATTTCCCTAAGACGGAATCGATCCCAAAACCGTCAATTTTAGCATCAGACGATGTGCCACTGCGCAACGACGGTCTCGGGTATAAAAGAGAAAATATAAACATTTCCTTGAATAGAATCGAACCCACAATCACAGCGTTTCAGTCAAACATATAACTACACCACGAATGTGTCAATAATATAAACTTTGAACATATGTATTCTGTTTACTAAAAGGCGCAGACTAACTTTATCCAAAGCATAAGTTTGTTCCACTGTATTCCAAATAGGAATTCTCAAGTGAGTTTCTTACACTGTACTAAAGGTAGAAAGAACCCCATATAAGCCTTAGGGGATGGAGTTTATGTTATTGTTATTTTATTAATAGTTAAATCACGTACGTATCAATATATGATCTTTATATTAACGAATCTGAAGTCAGTCGTAGGCATAAAGCGTGAGTGTAAATGCGACAGGTTCTGGGTTCCATTCCCACTCGAGGAAATTAAATATTTAATATTTTATTTTTTTGCTCTGGTGGTGGTGAGGCAAAGCGGGACGTTAACTTCCTCCACTCAACACCTCCTGTTGTCGTAGCTGCCTGCAGCAGCAACACTTCCTAAATTCTGTGGAAAGTGGTAAGCGGAGTGTCTTGACTCTTTGCATGCCAGTTAAGCGTCTGACTATAAACAGAGGGTTGTTTGTTCGACACATACTCGGGGGATTTCATTATTTCAATTTTAATCTCTCACGTAATAAGTTTCACTTCTCAACACGTAAATATTGTTATAGAAATTAAGCGAAAAATGAGGAACTGAATGTCCTAACATTAGGCGTCCTTTGCTTTCCCTGCTATGATATGCGGGATAAAGCGTGAAAGTGAAAATATTAAGTGTCTTTTAGCTTATCCTATGTTCTTAATATAGCAAGAAAATAATGAATCACGTCGGATAACTCTCAGATTAAAACTTTTACTTAAATGATAAAATTTTAAAGACATAGGTACTTCTGATAAATTATGAATTTAATATGTTTAATTACAAAACGACAAACTTTCTCAAAAGATACAAATCAAAGGAAAATTTTCTTTTATATGTATTTGTAAACGAACATTTCTCTTAACTTCTTTGACGAAACAGTTATAATAGAATAAAATGGAAATGAAAATGAATTTTCACTTTTCCTCTATATATATATATATATAGATACTGAGTTCTGTAGCAGTACGGCGGCATTTGATTGTAAAGCAAATCGATTATATTGAAATATTTTTTTCCTGCTTTAGTGGGGGGGCGTTGAGTTCCGCCACTCAACACACAATACCTCCAGAACTCGGCGGAAAGTGGGGAACGAAGTGTCTTAATACTAGGTTCCCTACCTACCCTGCTGTGTGCGGAATACAGCGTGAAGCACAACCAGTCGGTTTTACAGTCACCCCTTGTGCCGTTGCGCCACGACTGGCCAATGTTGCTGGCCAATGTCAAATGGAAAAAATCAAATTCAAGTTCAAGTCAAATTAAATTTTCCATTATAAAGTCTAAACGAAAAAATTGCAACTAAGTAATATATTATGAAAAAAATATCAAGAATTGAACTCACTATCATTTCCTTTGCTTGAACTACTCTACGACACACAATTTTATTATTAGATAAAACAAAAAGCTCGACTTAAGTAGGATTTGGTTGTAAGATGAGGGGCCTATCTTACTTTATCTATATATATAAAAGGACTTGTGCTGACTGACTGAGGTAAGACGCACGCAGAGCCGTAACCGCTGTTGGTAGAAACGTGAAATTTGGGCAGATGTTTATTTTCATATTCTGGACATCCACTAAGAAGGGATTTTGAAAAATTTTAACCCTAAAGGGTGAAATAGGGGTTGAAAGTTTGTATGGAAAAAAAATTTAATCTGTACCGATTTTTATAAAATTTAAAATTCAGACTCTTAAAAATATTTCATTGAACACGTGTTTTATGGTTTTTAAGAATTCACCCCCTAAGGGTTCAAATAAGGGGTTGAAAGTTTATATGGAAAAATCGTTAAATTGCCACAGATTTTAATAAAAATTTAAATTCAGACTGTTAAAAATATTTTATTGATTATTTAATAAGCGGGCGAAGCCGCGCGCGCCCTCTAGTTGAGTATATAACGTAATAGTTCGGGCGGACTGGGATACACCTACTTCGGTAAGGAGCCCCTTTCAAAAATAAATCAAGGAAATCGATTTATAAGCTTTACTTTACATTACTTTAAGGTCTTTTAAACAATCTGTTCTGTTTACTTTGCTAAATATTTTGGGTTGGATTTTTTTTCTTTTGTTTTAGAGAAATATAGGAAGAATAGTGATAGCTTTTTGTTATTTTGTTTTTTATTAATATTAATCTAGTACTTGAATATATGAAATATATTATAAAAAAAAAATATTACTTTTTTTTTAAATTATTTTATTTTATGTATAAGAAATATTAGAATTTTAAACTTAAATTGTTTTTACTATTACTACTGTTGTAGCTCAATAGCACAAGCGTGTGACTATAAACGCGACAGCTTGTGAGTTTGATCTCCACTCAATTCGAAACTGGGGAGCGGATTTTCTTTATACTAAGTTTCCTCTGCCTATTCTGCTATATACAGCATGAAGCTGAATAAAAGCATATGATAGGTAAAGGAAATCTAGTGTTAAAATACTCCGTTTTTCACTTTCCCTATAATTTTTGAGATTAAAATCAAATGGGAATCGAACCCACAATCTTCCCGTTCATAGTCAGATGATGTGTATAAATAATCGTAATATTAATAATTTAAGTTAGACTTACATTTTCTTTAATAAATTGTTGAAATTAATTAATTATTAGCTTTCAAGTTTTAAAGACAGTTCGGTAGAAGCCGGTTGCGGTTTTTACCCGAGTTTCTTAAATAATAATTAATTTGGATGTGGTTTTATAATTGAAATTTTATTTAAGGAATGTTTATTTATATAATAGTGAAAAAATAATTCTAAAGTATCAACAAACACATTAGATATATTTATATTAACTATTTACATAAACAATTGATACTGATGACAAGAGTACCGATTAAGCATATAAAAACTTGTCTCTAATAATCAAGTTACATTAATTTTTCTTTTCAGCTTGTAACTGATATCCCAAACACCTTTTAAAATATTATTTAATATTTAATGCCTTGGCTCGTGATGTGTCTAGTGGTTAGAACTCTTTATAGTTGTGATCGTGAAGAACCCAAAATCTTTTAGAGATT
>DWQW01009900.1:0-12577 GCA_018249695.1 Heliconius erato demophoon | reverse complement strand
AAGCTAGACTTAAATAACTTTAAGTGAGAAAGGAAAAAGTACATCTGCCATTGGCTTACTGCAAATGTGATGTCAGGGCGGTTTGGTCGCTGTTTTTCTTATTTAATTGTTTGTGCAGTTCAAAGGACGCCATGCTTGTTTTCAATCTATTGGCGTTGCTGTGTCTTAGTAGTTCTTGTGATTACACATCTAATATAGATAACTAGACAACAAGGCTATATCGTCTTTACTTAAAGTCATTTATATGCGATGATTAGATTTCCACTTAGGCACAATGTCCTGGTCCGTTTGAAAATCCGATAAAAGGTGATGTCCCTTTATAAAAAGTAAAGCAAAGGTAATGGAAGAACAATTTTTAAACAAATATTTTAGAAGTCTATTAAAAAAATAATTTACAAATAATAATAATAATTTACATTTTTTTTTACAAAGCATTTACATTATAGGCGAGTTAGAAATATGAACTAATTAAATTTACTTTCATTTCAATTGAAGAATGTTTACTGTGTACAAATATATATACATAAGTATAATATATATATATATATATATATATATATATATATATAATAGTAATTATTTACAACAACGTGAATATGGAAAACGATAATCTGTAGGCGCTATGAAAATTTATTAGGCAAATCACTTCGTTGATTTACTTTCAATACAATATTCAGTACAAATATTTACTGAACACAATTTGAGCTTTGTCCCTAAAGGTCTTGTATTGTGTATTTAAGTTAAATTCTCAGTATATTCAACTTGTGTAACTGTTACGAATATAGCACATCATTTTAGTTAAATGTTTAACTTTAGTACAATATATCAAATATGAATGTTAATTTCGATTAAATGATTCTATATTACTATATAATAATAATTTTATATGTGTAGAAATTGTTAAAACTAAAAGGCTCTGTGATAAATAGACTTTCAGCACGTAAATATTCTTGTTATATACTACTGGCCTTAAATAATGTACTCGTATTTTGTAATTTGTTAGTTCAGCGAGTTTCACTCATAGTAATAAATATTTTTTACAAATGTCGTTTATATAAGTTTCACGCATGCATTCCGCACACAGCATGGGAGGCAAAGGGAACCTAGCCTTAAGATACTCTGTTTCCTATTTTTCGCCGAATTCTGGATGCATTGCATGTTGAGTGACGGAACTCGACACCAGGGCGAAGAAATGACTATATATATTTTTAATAAATATTTCATTTCCTCGAGTGGAATCGATTGTGGGGATCGAACCAACAACCAACCGCGTTGAAAGTCACACGTTTGTGCCACTGCGCCACCACTGGCCTCAATCTATATGCCTACCTATTTGCTATTAATATGAGGCCATCGTGGCTACATGGACCAAGGACTTGACTATACATGTAATAATTACGTGCTCTATTCCAACTCTGAGTAAAATATTTTTTTCTTTTTCACGATCTTGTTAAAAAGTTCAACATCACGTTTTACTACCTCTAAAATAAAATGGAAAACTAAGTGGCTTTACAGTATTTTCTTCTGTCCACCTTGCTATTTGTACAACGTTTTGTCTTTTTTATTTTTAGTTATTCTTATTTTAATATATTACTATAATTATATTCCACAAAATAATATTTGTATAATAATAAGCTTTACCCAATTGTATTAACAAAAAAGCCTAAACAAGGCCTAAACAAAACGAGTGTTTTAAGAAATCGAAGCCTATCTCGAGTGGGTTGTATTGAAGTTTGGGAATCGGATCGCATTAATCTTCACTAAAGTGAACTCGGTGTTTGTCCTACAATATCCGTCCCGAGAGGAAATCAGCCGCGTTATGCTCTCGTGTGGATCCTTTGCGAATGATGACACGTTTTTTATCATATTCTTTAGAATTATATAAATAAAATGTGATATTCTACGACGAGGTTCTTTATTACGAAATTCTTTACTACATCATGAGTACGTCGCTGAGTGTTACTTACACTTAAATGAATTAAGATTCCGTTCCTCAGTATCTGCTCTGCTATGAAATATTACGTTTTGAATAGCTGGACACAACACTGCGTTTTACCTTCTTACCAGAGCGAGAAAATGATTCATCCGCCAGAGTGGAAATCGAACCCTCTATATACGCATTTACGGCTAGAAGCTGTGCAGCTGCACAATGGCTTGCAAACTATTCAAAAGGATAGAGATATGTGGATATAGAATAAAAAAAATATCGTGGCTGTAGGGACAGCGACAGCACTTGACTGTAAGCGCGACGGTGGAGGTTTTGATTCCCATTATTGTCTTTTTTCAGCTCCGGTAAGGCAAAGGGTGGTGTTGCATTCCACCACTCAGCACATAATATCTCAAATTCGGACAAAACGTGAGGTATCTGGACATGATATTCTTCCAGTCTATCATTAGAGTAAGGCTATCATCAGAGTCTATCGTCAGAGTGTAGAAACAAGAAGAAGCTGCAAAATACATACGTATTATATAAAAAAATATCTAAATGTTTCTCTCGCACAATTTCCTTTTGATGAAATAAACAACAAATTTTACATTTTTACTTGTTCTCAAGAACTTCATCCTGATCATTAAATAAAATCGTAAGTTACTCTCAGTTAAAACATCTTGAAGCTTTCCTCCCTATTAAAATTTCAGAAATGTAAATTTTAGTAAAAATAGCTTTCACTAATTAGAGCAAGCCATTTTATTCTATGACTTAAGAGTTTAATTAAGCGCCATCCACTCGTAAGTCACTTTTTAAATTAAGGATGGATATCACTTAGAATATAAAACGTATATTATGGTATTCACTTTTTTTTTCACTAAATGAAATTAAATATATATATATATATATATATATTATATTTAATATTTTTATTTTTATTTCAGCATTTATATTGGCTTAATTATTTAATATTTAAGTCAAAAATTTTAATGTGGAATAAAATTATTCCTAATAGGTAAATGTACCTATAGGCATTATTACAAATCAAAAGGGATTATAGGATATATAGATTAGACACCATCGTCGTCGTCTTTTAGATAAATAGTATTACTAGATTAGATTAAGTAAAAATTAGCTACGCGCTGCATCCCGCACAAAGCAGGGCAGGCACAGGGCATTATAGTGTTTTTTTTAATTATTATTATTATTACTTAGCACTACACTTGGTCCGTATACTTTTTTACTTTATTATTATATCAAAATTCCTTATCATATATATTAATTACATTATCGTTTACATACAATTAATACCTATAATAAGAAAATGTTATTTTCAACTTTACAATATTTTACAAAATTTTACTTAGATCTAAGGTGTTAAGCGAGTGTTTATATATGTATATTTAACAGTTTTACACATTACAATATTTATTTAATTACATTACTATAAGTACATGCTAAACTTTTATAATAATTGATTTGGATATGAGGAATCTTGCACTAGGATAAGGGCATGACCTGACCGCTATGGTGGAAGAGGTGACCCCTGCGTTCCTATCTTTTAAAGCCATATTTAAATTATATTTCAGAATGCGTATTGTCGTTGCCCCAGTCGCGTTCCGAAATAACATTTTGACTGCGTCATCTTTACCTTCGCTGTAGTGGGAAGCTAGTGTTAAGACACTCCCGTTCCCCACTTTCCGCCGAATGAGTCACAACCAACTCATCAAAAATTTATACGGAGTGTTTTGTAGGCTATTGTATTTATTTACCATAAAAAAAACAATTGAATTTATAGCAAAACTGCAAGAGCTAAACGAGCCAAAGGTTCAAGTTTCCGCAAGCGCCGACTGGCAAGACGCACTTTGACGTCACACACTTAGCCAGATTTGCCGCGGCGGCCGTGCTTTAATGTTTAATATCTCAGTCATTTTCAAAGATAGGAATAAAATAAAAACAGATATTTTTTTCTCAAACAACCTATTTATATATGTTGATTACAAAAAGTTGATGTGACTCATTCTGGAGGCATTGTGTGTTGAGTGGCGGAACTCAAAGCAGAGTGTGGTTTGCCACTTTTACTGGTGCTTTGCCTCAACACCAGAATTAAGAAACGAAAATAAAAAATAAATAAATAATTCATTTCATGGAAGGGGTATCGAACCCACAACCAGTCGCGTTTACACTCACACTGTGCCTCTGCGCCACGACTGGCTTCAGATTACATTAATTAATTTTAGTCAATCAAGAAAAAAATCAAGTGCCGCACTTTTGACCAACGACCAAAACAGCTAGAAAACTTAAAATATAAACATTCCTTAAAGTTGCAACACAATATAAATGTCATAATATATTACGAGAATCTTAATTCATTTTAATCTCAATACCGAAATAAAATGCAAGGCGGAAAGAATATTCTTTAAGAATGTAACAGACCGGAAAGATAATGGATGTGAGAAGGTTCGCAGTTGCATTGTGGTGCGGAGCACAAATTTTTCTCATTTTAACTAGAAAAACTCTTGAAAAACTTCCCCGAGGACTGTTCGTAGAACAAGTTTCACAGCTCGAGGATATGGTTCGAGTCTAGAGTAAAAGCAAAGGCACTTTCATTAGCAGTGATATTTTACTACACTATAATATATAATTTTATAATAAACTTTCGAACGAAAAAGAGAACGACTTAAATTTTTTGAAATCCTAAAATTTTGTATACATTTCGTTGAAAAAATATATATTAGTTTAATAATAATTTATTAAACTTTATATAATATTGTCGGACTAAAAGTGACTGGTTGCTTACAGTTTTGACCGCAATAACTAGAGCGCAAGTGAATATGTGGAACCTAAACCGAATAAGCTTATTTTTATAATTGTTATATTTATTTTAGTTTAAAAACAAAAACGTGCCTTCAAATCAGGTTCACGCTGTATCCCGCAAACAGCAGGGTAGGCAGAGGGAACCTAGTGTTAAGACATTCCGTTCCCCACTTTCTGCCGAATTCTGGAGGCATTGCGTGTTGAGTGGCAGAAGTCAACGCCGCGCTTAACCTCGACACCAGAGTGAAGAAATGGAAATATAAATTTAAGTAAATATTTCATCTCCTCGAGTGGGGATCGAACCCACAACCAGTCGGTTTTGCAGTCACACCTCATACCGCTGCGCCACGACCGGCCTCAAGAAATGAAGTTATTGTATAAAAAAATCGAATTTAGATATTTATATTTATATCTTTTTACTAGTTAAAATGTTTTATTTTTGAAGTGGGTACAATTTGAAGTACAACTTATTTTACTCGTCTACAATTTATTTTACTTTGTAAATAAGCATAACTATGCTTCCGACATATTTGTGAAGTCGGTTCTATTTAAAAAAATATAGTATAATATTAATTTATATATATTATATATAATATATATATAATATTTTAAAAATATATTTTATTTTATACTTTTTGTTTTGATTTAAAATTATTGTTTATTTTTGTTAGAAAGATTACTTTGTTACATAGTTATGAACGGTGTCACAGGCGGAACAATTATTTTACGTTAAAACGAGCGTCCGTCTGATAGGCGGCCGATCGCAACAAAATGATGAATAAGGAGATCGGGTGGACAACGGTGGGAATGGAATTTTTCCGATTCGCGTTGTTTTCCTCTAACATTGAGGACAGTAATTATAAGTTAGAATTAATTTTTATGTATAATTTAAACTAAATAAATTAAATATATATATAAATGGTATTTCGCTAAACCTCCATCTGCAACCCTCGTAACTGGCACAGTCGGTAGGATACGTAATGGCTTACACCGCTCATTGGCTGTGGCATATGGCCATAGTGGAATTTGGGAAGCTCACTTACCTAATGGTGAGACTGCGATCGCCTACCGGGAACATTTTCGTTTCGTTGCTGTAAATATAACGTGTTCATCTCTTCATGAACAAATTCTAATGCTTTTTCAATAGTGTCAGGTTGCATGCAACGTATTCTAGAGCCTATTGGATCTCGAAGTCCACGCAAAAATGATTTTAAAGTTAATTTTTTATATAGGGATCTCTTAGATTCTATAGTGCTTTCAATTGTTTCATGCAAAGTGACGTATGTCATGATCGTACTAAATAAATTTTGACATTTTTCATAGAATTTTTGGGGAGAATTCGAACCTTGTGTTAAAAGAGCCAAATCGTTATAAAGAGAGGTCTCATCACGGTGATCCGCAAAATTATTAATTAATGAGCTACGAATACCAGCCCAACTTTCAGATATCCGGCGGGCGGCGGCGGGCCCGGATACTTTATTTAAAATTCCATTAATTAACGCTAAATTTTTTAATTGTCCATTCGGCTGATCAGATATAAATTGATTAACTAATGCATCGCAAATTCTTATAAATCGTGTTAAAATATTCGGATTTCCGTCGAATTCTGGAATCAAACGGAGATATATATATTTTCTAAATCTGCCATATTGCCTAAGTTGCTAATATCTATATTATCACTATGATTAATATTTCTATTAGAATCTAAAATTTTTTGTCTTGTAGTAACTAGCCTAGAGGTCTGAGATTGCCGTGGGTAAAAAATTTTGGATAATTATTAGGACTAACTTAGGAAGACAAGGAAAGCAACTCCAGAAAAATTCTAAAGTACTTTAAAAAAATCGTACCTCTTTTGTATCTATGTCTTGATACGCCTCCACCACTGCACCACGATGTAGTTTCGAGATAGCCGATGTCCTTGATCAATTCAGTGACTTTTTTCGGCTATCCTACCGACTGCGCCAGTTACGAGGGTTGCAGATGGAGGTTTAGCGAAATACGATTTATATATATATATTTAATTTATTTAGTTTAAATTATACATAAAAATTAATTCTAACTTATAATTACTGTCCTCAATGTTAGAGGAAAACAACGCGAATGGGAAAAATTCCATTCCCACCGTTGTCCACCCGATCTCCTTATTCATCATTTTGTTGCGATCGGCCGCCTATCAGACGGACGCTCGTTTTAACGTAAAATAATTGTTCCGCCTGTGACACCGTTCATAACTATGTAACAACTTTAAAAATAGATATTATAATCATCAGCCTGTTCTTGTCCTTTGCCATATGCTGGTCTTAACATACTCAAATAAGTATTAACTAGTAATATATAATAAACCGTCATTGTATTTATATATTTCTTACTTTTGAAAATATTTGCAAAAAGTAATTATTACTTATTTTGAAATCGGTTAAAAAATAAAGTTATTGGTATTAGTTAGAGGTGATATCTTTATCGGTCTTCAAGTGATAGCTATATTGTTATTCAATTCATTTATTAATCTATACAAAATATAAAATATAAATGAATATATTATAATATTTCAAATACTGTCCACTAACTCATAAGAAAGTGAGAAAATGGATTATGGAGAGGCTTAACAAAAGATTTTCTTAAAACAGGTACTTAACTATGTCGTTAAACATAACATTTTTAGCACAAAATTAACTATAGGTATTGCATTACCTATGAATAGGAAACTAATAAGGAGTATCAAAGCAAGGAGAATATAACCTAACTAAGTATAAATAGTTAAACTGTTAGGCAGAACTTATGTTACTAGTTCGACTTTAGTATAAAGCATTCCAATACAAGAATAGCTGATTGATCTCAGTGTTCGTAACATAACATTGTTATACAACAACTTCTATACGTAAGTTCCTAGAAGTTTATTACGGTTATAGAAAATTACCTTATTTTCTCAATAGCGTGCACTGTTACATGATCTTTAAATGTTTTCTATCTTTTCATTTTGTTCCTATAGTTGCTGTTGTTTTACTAATAAATTAGTAAAAATGTATGTACATATATATCTGATGACGAATCAGGCCATTATGGTGTAGTGGGACAACATCCAACTGCAAATCCAATGGTTGCAGGTTCGACTCCTACTCGAAGGTATAAATTTTTTTAATTTTTCTACTGTGATGAGCTTGTCCAATGATGGATGGTAATTCTAAAGAAACTTATATTTAAGAATGATACATGATAGTAGAATAGATTACACTAGGGTTGCCTAAAAGAATCCTGCCGCAATCACCTTTAATTAATATTTTTCGTAACTCGTTTTTGGAGAAAATTGTACTTATATGTTTTTTATATGAATCGCACATCATTTGAAAGAAAATCACATAAGGAATTGGGAGATAGTTGCCAGCTCTCAGTCTCCCCGCAAGCCCAGGGTTGCCTGGTTTAAACAAGTCACTTAATGTTAATATTTGCACTCAAGTGTTTTTTTTAATGAATTATATATCAAATTAATGCTTATTTTTTCCCCATCACTAAAACACATGGTTGTCTGAAAAATAACTGCCGCAAGCAAAGGTTGCCATCATTAGAAATATTTTATTCCGATTCCGCTTGACTGAGAATATACGATGAAATGCGCGGCTTGCCTTATGTTTAAAAGTAAAAAATTGCATAATAGAAGGTCAATCTTAAAATTAATATTAATTCTAGCTGTTCACCTGTTAAATAATGATTTTAAATATATTAAGTACATACAAAAAACTATTTAAACATGATATTTTTTAGTTATACTCGGAGTTTGCTCTGGCAAATTGTATCTTAAAGTACTTAGAGGTTCGGTTACTTACTCTTTAGGGCTTTGACCTTCGGATGCTTAGTAACCAATGCCTCAGCCTAGATCTGACATGCCTCGCGTTTGCTAAGGACCGCAACTTTGCAAGGCGTATAAAACCAAGGCCGTGATTTGCCACCGATTAGCATTACAGTGCTAGGATTAAAAAGTTCCATGCCCTGCAGAACCACGTCGGCAACAGCAGCGGCACAGATACTAGGATTGTCAGTAAAGAAGCAATCCGGCCTCTAGGGATAAGATGGGTAAAATATACGCATCCCATTTCAATCTGCTAACTTGTAGTAACGGACGCAACGAGTTGCGGGTGTTCTGCAACTGCCCTGCATAAAGGGCATGACCCTTTGTTCAGGCAGTGGTCTGAAGACCTCAAAGGGGCGTCGACAACAACCTGATACTGATTCTGGATGTAAAATCGGCAGAATGTACAATAAGGAGGCATTTTGGTTGTCCACGTTTGGCGGACGTATAGACATACAGACGGACAGATAGCTAAACTAGGATTTTTAAAGGATTTCAATTTTCTTTTGATATATGACCGTAACCATAAGTGTAAAAATTGAGGATTAGGATATTCTTACTACACATAAGAAATTTGTAAATGGAGACCGTAAAAGAGTAAAAGTATTGAAAAATTAATTCAAATATTATATGAGTAAATTGGAAATAGGAATAGACTGAATAAACTTATTAATTTCCCTTGTAATAATTTCATAGGTAGTACAAACAATAGCTTATATTGACACAGTAAGAATACCATAGTCTATGTTGTTTTATGATTTGAACATGAAGTTATTAATGTTTGCGATATTCGATAAATATTGACGAACAATAAGTACAAAAGCTTATAAGCTACTTCTGGCCTCGTGTAGGCAATTAATTTTATTTAATTTTTCTCTATATAAATTGATTTTATTTTATTTGTGATTTCTTTTTTTTGTGATAGAGCCTTTAATTATACATTAAATTATACCTTTGCCCTTAATTATACATATTGTTTATGTAAATTGTAGCCTATATATTATTCTGATGTATAAAGTATATTACTGTAAAGTTTCATCTGTTTTATCTGTTTTGTATTTTTTACGTGAAAGTCGAATAAACATCCATTCTCACAAATTTTCACATTTACAATATTGGTACTTCTTATTATAATATTAGGTACATGTGAAATTAGTGATTTATCGTACTGGCAGTTTTAATCATAAATTTCTCTTCTTTGGTTTTCTTCGGTTTCTTCTTTGGTTAATTCTACATTCAAAATTATACAGCTATTTTTTATTTATGTATTTGTGTTTCGTTTACTATCATTCATTTGTTTTTCTTCTGTTTTTTTTCTCTTTGCGTCACTCAGTTTACAAAATGGGAAACTTAAAGAAATCGCTTTAATTACGAGAACAAATTCCACTGTAGCACCATTCCTAAGCGCGAGAGAAGTGGATTCTTCGCAAACCACATCCGAGTTAGATGCAGGCTGTGGTGTTAGTGAGAAAACTACTACGTTACATTACTTAACCGACACAATAATTAAGGACTTTTAAATCGAATCATCTGTGATGAAAACTGAATTCTCTACGACAGTCAGAAGTGCTCATCGTAATGACTGGACCCTGGCAGCCAAAGACTGACCAAACCGAACCATACGAAATTGACTCAAAAAAAGTAACTCGTAAGCACGTGGTGTACTAATAACTCAAACCAGACGATTACAGCAGACGTCTATTGTCAGCAATTGCAAACCATAATAGAAAACCTAGCTGCTAAGCATCCAAGGGTGATCAATCGCTCTATATCACTGCTACACCACACATTGCACAACAGATGGCTACCAAATTAGAAGGGCTTCAATTGGAATGTCAAAGACATCCAATTTACTCTGCGGACCTTGCTTCAACAGATTGGCATTTTTTTTTCGAAATTTAGATACAGACAAACAGACAGAAAAGAAATAAAAAATATTGATTGTTTGATTTATATTTTTGATTTTTAGTAATGGGATTAATGATCTACCTATAGGATGGCAAAAGCGCATAGGTATCAATAGGTCTATTTAGTTAAATAAATAAATTAAAAAATATTTGACTTTTTGTTCATTCCATAACAAACGCCAATCTCATGTTTAAAGACGTAATATTGTCGATGATATAAGACAGAAGAAATCTACAATGTTTATTAAATATACAGAGAATTCTCTTAATTAAGCGTTCAAACAGACAGAATATTTTTTTCAATAGAAAAACTTTCTATTGAAAAAATTGTTCATAGGACTGCCACAAATCGTTATTGATGTATAACGGAGCACATCATTAAAATAATCAATAATACAGTTAACCATTACATGACATTAATAATATCTTTATTCTCAACACCAAATGGAATCGAGAAATACGCCACTTCGATTTTGCACAGGAGGGCTTAACGTAATCTAAATGGCCTCCCGTCAAATTACGTTATTTACAATGAAGGCCACGAAATAGATTCTATAACATGCCTATAAGAAAATCGAATAACCTTTGATGAACCTTTTTTCTCTTCTAAGTGTGGAATAATACTTTAAAAATATTTAAAAACATAAACCTTTGATTTTTGCTAATGCTTCAGTAAAAAAGTTCTGGCATCTACTGGAGTTGAATTTGAATATAATACTTTTCGTCATGATACATTTTATACGCATATTCCTTCAGCGTTAAATTGAATAAAGTTAAGGCAATTTCTATAATAATATGACATACATACATAGGTATACTTTGATGTATTAAAATTAAAATATACAATTATATATAACTATATAAATGTAAGCTTATTTTAAATCATTCTAAGATACACCAAGAGTGGCAAACAAAGTGTAACCACAACCTCATTCGTAGCTAAGTGGCTTGCCGCAGATGTTCAGAAACGAGTTACGACGGCAGCTATGTGAAGTTGTGCGCATCTTTTAAGTCAAAACTTCACCCAAACGGCTCACCCTGGTTTACAACCCGCAAAGTTACCCATATCTTCTAATTTCTTGTTTTCTACTTGCACACTTTGTGATAAACGCTTGTTAGATCTGAATTGAAGGAAACTGAATTATTTCTTCTAGATTTTGTAGTTAGAATGTAATTTTTAGCTCGATCATGTCTATATTGACATATTTGTATATTCCACAGAATAATAGACATGTAAAAAAAACAGTTAACTTTTATTTTTTAAAATTCTAAACGCAATAACGTAAATTTCACTTGGAGGTTCAGATTAGTACAGAATATTTATAGGTTAAAAAGAGAGTAAGAATATGTAAGAGTATATGAATATCTTCAAAAACAGTGCATTATTATTAATTGGATTATATTATCTCTTATTATACAACTACTTGGTTGTTATCATAATAAACACGATTTCCAATTATTGTAAGTTATTTCAAACATATCAGACGCCTTAATACAGGCACCTCAATTTGAACATTAAGTTTTACATATTATGTTCTTTGTGACAAAATCTAATATTCCATAATGAAGGATTGAAAGCCACAAACTAGTTTAACTTCCATATGAAACTTTGAAATGAGATTTTAGTTAAATTTAATATGTAACAATAATTCCACCCAAATAGCTTTGGCTCACTGATTCTAAATAACTACATTATATTAACAGCATCTTTAAGAAAATACAATGTATTCTTTGTATATATCAAAGTTTCTATAATAATTGGCAATTGTATTTACTTCAGAGCATCGAAGAAATGTCTTCCTGACTGTGTGTTCTTTTGGGAAGATTTTATATATTTGTCCTAAGAAATCTATAATTTTATCAAATTTTTAAAACTGTAACACAGTGTACAGTATTCCCTTGAAATTATTTAATTCTCTGTATTTAGCAAGTCTAACTGTTAAAGTACTCTATTACTATTTCCAATCAGTTATATATCTATATATATATATATATATATATATATATATATATATATATATATATATATATATATATATATATATATATATATATATATATATATCTCTTAAATATATATAT
>DWQW01009899.1:0-12578 GCA_018249695.1 Heliconius erato demophoon | reverse complement strand
TTCTGGAGGCATTGCGTGTTGAGTGGCAGAACTCAACGCCGCGCTTAACCTCGACACCAGAGCGAAGAAATGGAAATATAAATTTAAGTAAATATTTCATCTCCTCGAGTGGGGATCGAATCCACAAGCAGTCGGTTTTACAGTCACACTTCGTGCCGCTGCGCCACGACTGGCCTCAGTTTTTTTAATGTTTTACCTAATATATTTTTAAATATATATTAATTGGCTACTATATCAATTGGGAACGGAGTGTCTTAACACTATCCTGCTGTGTGCGGGATACAGCATCAAGCTGTTTTTACTATATAAAATTGACTTTGAAACTCTTGGGCCATTCGAAGACGGTGTGCAGGGTCAGTGCTCGGCGTTCAATGGTGCACTCATTAGTACGCTATTTGCATGAACTAATTGTGGCGACACGGCAGCCGCGTCAAAGTTTACTTTACACTGTTTCGCCTTTTACATTTTTTTTTAAATATATATGTTGTCATTTTTTAAGTCGAGGCCAGTCGTGGCGCAGGAGCACAAAGTGTTACTGTAAAACCGACTGGTTGTGGGTTCGATCCCCAGTCGAGGATATGAAATATTTATTTAAATGTATATTTCCATTTCTTCGCTCTGGTGTCGAGGACAAGCGCGTCGTTGATTTCTGCCACTCAATACGCAATGCCTCCAGTATTCAGAAGAAAGAGTGTCTTAGCACTAGGTTCCCTCTGCCTGCTACGCTGTGTGCGGGATACAGCGTGAAGCTGATTTGTTTATTTTATTTATTTATTTTTTATGTTAAGCTCTTTGGAACATGTTTAGGTGGAAACGTTCTTTACGTTTTTATTGATTTTTAAGAAATGTGAAAATATTATTTTTAGTTTTTTTTTTTTTTCGGTGAAAATGATTTATTGTCTTTTTGGTTTTTAATATGAATGAAAAGGATGTGTATGTACGTAGATTTCATCATAATAATAGTATAAATAGATTATAAATGTTCGTCTCCTGTAAGATTAATATCCTAGTAAGAAAAAGCAGTAAAAAAACAACTTGGCGCGGGCGCCTTTCTGGTTACCCTGCTAAAGCTAAGTAAGTATTAGCTTGTCATTTCTTTTTTTTTCATTTAAAGTTTACTTAAATAAATAAAAAAAATCAAATTTCCTTAAAATGTCCTACTATTTAAAGTTTCAATCGCATCTAATATTATCAAATCCTTAATAGTATAATACGTAGTTACGTAGTTATGTGTACACGTACAGTCATACATTTCATACAGCCGCATGAATCCTCAACGTCAGCTATAAACAATCTGCCGCTCATTACTCGAACTCTGACAGAAATCTAGTCCTTAATCGAAGATTATAATTAGCTGTCAGATAAGGATCTCTACACAATAAATGTTCGCGTTGAATAAAGAAAAAATATATGATATATATTTTATATTTGTTTTTAAATTTAAAAATAAATAAATCACCTTCACGCTGTATCCCGCACAAAGCAGGGTAGGCAGAGGGAACCTAGTGTTAAGATATTGCGTTTCCCACTTACCGTCGAATTTTTGAAATTTCGACACCAGAGCGAAGAAATGGAAATATAAATTTATATAAATAGCTCATTTTCTCGAGTGGGGATCGAACCCACAACCACGTCTGGCCTCAATATTTGTTATAATATTATATTAATAACTTGTTATAATATTATATCAATATTAACAATATTATTTTTAGAAATTATTTATTATCATTTAATTTTTTTTTTAGTTTATCATACGAACGTATTGTATAGATGTGCGTTTTTTTATGTCGATGGTAAAATATATAGTGTATTTGATCATGATAGTAAATTTGTATATGACAGAAAATATAATTATTAAAATATAGATTATTTGCTATACATTATTTGCTTAAACTCTTAAAGCATATTAGGTACTAATCACGCCTAAAGAATTGACTATACACCTTCAATAAGACAATTTACCTTACATCCACTATTAATATCGATTTTTCCTCTCATATATCGTTTTAAGTATTATAAATAGTTGATTACCTCTTTTTGATGTATTGCTTTTGTAATATTATTGTTACAATAATAAAATTGTAGTTAATATTGTATGTGTTTTGTCTTTTATTCAAACGACATAATATATATCTTTTAAAAACGTCTCTAAGTCGGAAACACCTCAACTACACTACGGCACGAGTAACCCATTTATGGGAATTATTAACTAAGGTAATTAATACAGTATTTTTTCTAAAATCAGCTTTACGCTGTATCCCGCACATAGCAGGGTAGGCAGAGGGGACCTAGTTTTAAGACACTACGTTACCCACTTTCCGTCGAATTCGAGAAGCAATGCGTTTTAAGGAGCGGAATTTATCGCCGCATGTTGCCTCTACGCTATTGCGAAGAAATATAAATATATATTTTAATAAATATTTCATTTCCTCGAGAAGGGATCGTACCCACAACCAGCAGTATTAACAGTTACACTTTGTGCCCCTGCGCCACGACCGGCCTCATTATTAAATATTTAATTATATTTTTATTAGTATAAAGTATTAGTTTATTATCTCTATGATTTTAAATATACTGAGGCTAGTCGTGGTGCAGGGGCACAAATTGTGATTGTAAAATCGACTGGTTGTGGGTTCGATCCCCACTGAACTAAGCGAAATATTTACTTGCATTGATATTATTATTTCTTTGCTCTGGTGTTGAGTTCCGCCACTCAAAACGCAATGCCTCCAGAATTCGGTGGAAAGTGAGAAACGGAGTGTCTTAACACTAGAAGTTCTCTCTGCCTAATCGGGATACAGCGTGAAGCTGATTTTAAATATAGTATCGCTTTATTTCTTGAAAAAAATATTTTTCCATGTAGTACCTTCAATGTGTAAGGTGCCTATCACCGCCGTCCGCTGGGTTGTTTAACACCGGCTCGCGCCGCCATCGCGTTATAATTGTTTTTCACGGTCATTACTTGTAATTGATATAAATCTTTTGTTTGATATTTATTTTTATGCACAGCTACGAATTATTGAGTACAGTGGACCACCCATGACCCAGGATATGGATATAGGACCTTCAATTTTTGAATTTGCTCTTATTTTCCATATATTATAAAATAATTAGGCCGTTGTGGCGCAGGAGAACAAGAGTGTGATTATAACGAGATGGTTGTGTGTTCGATCTCCACTCGGGCAAGTGTTTTATTATTTATTAATATTTTTATTTCTTCGCACTGGCAACATGGCAAAAGCACGGCGTTAAGTTATGCCACTCAATATAAATTTCTTGAAAAATTCAGTGAAAAATGGTGAACGGATTGTTCTAACACTGGGTTTTCTTTGACTATCCTGCTGCATACGGGATATAGTGGTAATTCTAGAAATGTAATAAAACCTATAACAGATATGGATATGGTAACACTTTAATGTACCTACTTTTTACTGAAATTATAAAAAAAAATATTATATAATATAATTGAAAATAATAATATACTTTATCAATTGTTAAATAATTTGATTTTTAATATATTTTATATTATAAATACACATATTGTCGGCCTTTAAAATCCTAACACAATATATTGTTACATTTTTTAATTTCGATAACCAAATTTTTAAGTATCTGTGTTATGGTATAAATAAGTAATATAATTATAGATTTTAGGTGAGAATATAAAAATATAATAAAGAAATAAAGACTTAAACTTTAAATTTACAAATATATTTATTTAATTTATAAATAAATAAAAATAAAATTAAACACAAAACTATTAATATATAAAAGTTTCTTATAAAATGATGCTATTGTTAAAAAATGTTACGACATTAGACTCAGCTATTGTAGTAAGCTTTGTATGGCAGGGTTACTATAGAGCTTACTCACAACGTAACCTTGATTTATATAGAGACGAACAGGAAGCGAAGATGCTGCCTTTTAAAATGCTATCAACTTTAAACCAATTTAGGTATAACTTAACAGTTAACTATTAAAAGAATATATTATTTTTTATATAAAATCTACTCAAAGATCTTATAATATATGTAAAAATGTATATTAATTTAATTATATATTTTTTATTTTGTAAGTATAGCTAGGTAAAAATGCGGAGGAAAGAGAAAACCTAAAGTATTAAGACTCTTCTTTCTACACTTTTAATTCTAATTTGAAAACAAAAAAAAAATGTAAAAAGATATTCTACACATTTAGTGAATATGAAAATTAAACAGAAAATACAACCAAATTTGTGTAATTTACGTACCTTTCGTACGTTTCCATACTACGTCCGTACCTTTTCTTAT
Organism: Heliconius erato demophoon; assembly: GCA_018249695.1. NCBI lineage: Eukaryota > Metazoa > Arthropoda > Insecta > Lepidoptera > Nymphalidae > Heliconius > Heliconius erato. The sequence continues at coordinate 8,289 of DWQW01009899.1, read as the reverse complement.
ATATTCATGTCATATATTTCTTATTCTTTCTTTTCATTATTTATATTTCTGTTTATATTAATATAAGTAGAAACTAGACTTATGCAATTATATATACCCGTACAGAACCTATCAATGTTATAAATTGAAATTATAAATGTGAATACTTGTGAAAATGGATGTTTGTTCCACTTTCATGCAAAAACTACTGTACGAATTTAGATGAAACTTTACAATAATATAGCTTATAAATCAGAATAGCACATAGGCTACAAATATATAAAGATTTTTATTTATTATAATAAAACAATAACATTTAGCGGGCGAAGCCGCATTGGGCTTGGCTTGTTACCTATATTTATATAACATATTCTTTAAAGACAAAAGATAAATCTAAAGTCGAAACGAATCTTAGCTGTGCCTGTTCTGTACTTACAGTGAGCCTCCCGTACTGACACTATTTCCAAAGGTTAATTTATATATTAGTCATCCGAACTCAAGGTTGTGGCGCATCAGACAACCATTGTTGGGTAATTGACATGATTTGTCCTATGCCATTAAGTATGAAAAGACTTAATAACATATTTTTTTTATATATATATGTATATATTCCTTTTGTACTATAATAAAGAATTGGTGTATTCAAATATTATATTTTAAAGTTACGCAATGTACAGTTATGCCAATATTAAATGTATTAATTGTTAGTTTTTTTTAATATATTATCGCATACATATCTAGGCCATAGTGGCGCAGGGGATTGTGAATTCGATTTCCACGAGAGGCAATGAAGTTCTGCCGCTTAACATGCAATACGGAAACAGGGAAACGTAGTGTCTGAACACTAAGTTATCTGCCCTGCTGTGTGCGGATACAGCGTGAAGCTAAAAAAATATTAAATATTATTTATTTTATTTTATTTAACAACAGTAACGGGAACCTAGTGTTAAGTAACTCCGTTCGGCACTCTCCGTCGACTTCTTAAGGCATTGCGTATTGTGTGAATTAATTCAACGCTGGGCTTTTGCATTAGTGCCAGAGCGAAGAAAAGATAATATTAAGAAATAAAAAATCATTCCCTCGAATGGGAATCAAACCTACACATTTTTTTTAAATAATTTGATAAAATTTTTAGTTGCTATAGTCCACGCGAACAAAACAAGTAATCAAAAGTTCTATTTTGATCGACGTGGTTTTGAAGGTGGATATATAGATCGTGCTTACTTAATTAAAGTAGATTAGTAATAATAAAAAGGTTTTTTCAACAGGTGTTACAATATGCTCAATCACGATTTTCACTGTACGAAGTAGTGTGTTCAAACTCATTAATTATATACTTTCGCTTGTTATTCAATGTATAATAAATTTTGTTTCAATTATATGATGTGTACTGAATATGAAATATATATTTTTTTATGTAATTTTTTATGTAATCTTCATTATAGTAAGGCCGTCGTGGCACTGGGACACAAGGGTGTGACTGTAACGCGACGGTTGTGCGTTCGATCCCTACTCGGAGGAATGAATTATTATTTATTGATATTTTCAATTCTTCGCTCTGGTACCAATGCCAAAGTACGGCACTGGGTTCCACGTGCTAATCAAATTCGACTAATTTCGGCGGTGTGTGGGTAACGGAGTGTCTTAACACTAGGTTCCCTCTATATGCGGGATACAGCTCAATGCTGACATTATCCCTTTGAAGTTTATGTGAAAATGAACTTGTGAGGTCACTTTTAGTAAAAAAAGGAATATTCTTAAGCAATAGTCACCAACTTAACAAACTATATATTTATAATAATTTTGCCTAATATATTTTTCATTTGACATATAGTGTTAAATATAATATTTTTAAAAGAAAACTTCATTCATTACGAAAGCCAAAATTATAAATTATGTTATTAAAATTTATATTTAATTTTATTATAATTTTCGCATAATTGCTTTAAAAGTTACTAGTTTTTAACTCAAAAACACATCTATCCAAGTAAGTAAACGAAAAATATTTCTAAATAATAACAATAAGCAAAACCGAACGGAACGGCAGTTTAGTTTATTATTTATTAACAATTTAACAGTTACTTTGCTAGATATATAACCGACATATGAAATTAAATATAATTTATTTCACTACAACACTATCGCGATATCTTCAATATATCACCATATACGATATTAAAGTACTGATCGTACGGGAACCTGATTTAATGTAGTCACTGTTATTGGATCTTCATTATTTATTGCTATCAGAACTCGTGGGAATGTTGAAGGAAGTATTGATAAGAGACCGTAAGTCTATGGAGATAGAGACTAAAGGTGAAAAGCTGAATATGAGCTGGGTGGTGAGAAATTGGAGAAAATTGTATCATCATATACAAAATTTGATTTATATCTAATATTCTCTGTTAATTTATTAAGCATATAACTATGTATGTAGATATCATGTAAATTGTAAAAAAATGGCATTTTTTTTTTATTTTAAATGCATTGGCATATTGCAGTTTATTTTTTTATGTTAAACTTTATTCTGTATCCCGCATGGTAGGCAGAGGGAACCTAGGAACCTACTATTAAGCCACCCAGTTCCCATTAAAGATCTTCCGTTTCACACTTTCCGACGAATTCTGGAGGCCATACGTGTTGAATAACGGAACTCAACACTGCGCTTTGCCTCGTAACCAGAACGAGGAAATCAAAATATTAAATATTTTATTTACTCGAGTGGGAATAGAACCAACAACTTATCGCTCTTTCAGCCGTTTTCTCCAGATTTTTTTAAGAAACTTTTTTCTCTTTTAAATTAAAAAAAAAGTATTGCTATAATGTTACATACCCATATTTCGTAAGTATACATACAGACCCGGATCAAAACATAAATACAATTAAAACTAAATCGAACAAAAAGCTTTGATCGAAGCCAACTAAAACTAGAAATGGATCTATCAATTAAGCTATGGACCATGGGCATTGATTGATCCATCAATAAGATGTGGGGTCCATTAAGATAATACTCTGTTAATTGTGAATTTCTACGCCTGTCTGTCCGTATGTGTATAATAAAATGTATTACATATATAGTGAGGTTGAGGCCAGTCGTGGCGCAGTGGCACATAGTGTGACTGTAAAACCGACTGGTTGTGGGTTCGATCCCCACTCGAGGAGATGAAATATTTACTTAAATTTATATTTCCATTTCTTCGCCCTAGTGTCGAGGACAAGCGCGGCGTTGAGTTCTGCCACTCAACACGCAAGCCCTCCAGAATTCGGAAGAAAGTGGGGAAAGGTGTGTCTTAACACTAGATTCCCTCTGCCTACCCTGCCGTGTGCGGGATACAGCGTGAAGCTGTGAAGCTGATATGTAGTGTTTGGTGGTTTGTATTGTATTAGCACATTTGTTTTCGATGTTCTTTTAAAATTATTTTTTATTATTTTCTTATTGAATTTTCCATTTTAATAATATAAGTTTATTTTATTCAATTTTTCAATAAATGAATTGATGTGTAAAGATGTTAGTTGCAGAATAGCTACTACTTTTACAAGTAAAATTACGTAAGTTATAAAACCTTACGTCGACAAAGGAAGCAACTATAAATTGGCTTTTACATACTCGCCCTTATATTGAAAGTTAAAAGGTTGCATTGTTTAAATGTTTTTTAAAAAACCAAAACCAGCTTCACGCTGTATCCCGCACACAGCAGGGTAGGCAGAGGGAACCTAATGTTAAGACACTCCGTTCCTTACTTTCTGCCAAGTTCTAAAGGCAATGCGTGTTGAGTGGCGGAACTCAACGCCTCGCTTTTACTCTATACCACAGCGAAGAAATGAAAATATAAAATATTTCATTTCTTCCAATTGAAATCAAACCCACAGCCTGTCGCGTTTACTCTCCCTCACTTGTACCCGGCTGGTCTCGTGTAATTTTAACCTTGAACAATTAATCAGATATTTCTATATCTATATAGATCTATATAGATATATCTATTTTTTTTTATTTTACACTTACCCACAGCTTTATGCAAATATTATATCAGTTATATCAGGTCAAAGATATATTATACAATTGAAATGGCAATACGTAAATCAAGGCCTCGATACTGAACGATATATCCGGCTGCGACGTTATTGTATTTATTAAACACTTAGTTCGTTTTGACCTCGACTTGTGTTGTTTAGAGAAGATCTTTTTAGTGATTAAAATCTATTTAAAATTTGTTGGGTAAATTTAAAGAATAAGTGACAATCGGAAGTGCTCTCCTGGAGAGAGTTGTAAAAAAATGTATTTTACAATACAAAAAAAATGTATAAAACATAATATTTTCTCGTAAGTGTAATACATACGTCGTCTTCTTCATGTTTTGTCCTCTATACTTAAAAGAACAAGATGGAACGTGATTCATTCAGAATTGCGCTTTCCGGACAATTGGACATATTGCATGTTGAATGTGAAACTTAACGCCACACATACTCTTGAGAAGGAATTGTATTAAAAATAATTTTAATATCATCATTCCCCTAAGTGAGAGTCGATCTAACTACCATCGCGTTACAGTACAGTCAGGCGCTGCCCAACTGCGTTACAATATACCTTTATATATATTTTTATATACAAATAAAACACAATTCCAAGCTAAATGTAAAAGTATGAAAGAAGAACATCTTTTTTTATGATTTCCCAAATGATCAGGTCGACTGGTAGAAAATGCTTTTAAGCGTTAAACCCGCATTTGGGCATATTTTTGTATAAATTGTGTACAATAAAGAATAAAAAAATAAATAAATAAAATTCCTCTCACCGAATTCGAACTTGCGACCATTTCTTAACGAGATACGCTACAACGGCATCAATAAATTTAAAACTTACTTATAATTAGTAAAATCGTAAGTACTTATATTAACAATAGTCTTATTAAAACGAGACTAACATTAACATACTGTTGACTGTTGTCACAGCATCCCTGCGCTGCGTCAAGTCGACGTCACTTGTATAAACGTCAGTGACATTGTCAAACTTGGATGTGACAGGTACAGTTGACTACATAATGTTAATTTAATAAATATTTAATATTTTATATTTAAAATTTTCTTAAATTTTTCTTTGTTTTAATTGTATTTCTTAAAAGGTATATCTAATAAATCAAATAAAAAATCTAAACAGCTTCACGCTTTATCCCCCACACAGCAGGGTAGGCAGGGGAAACCTAGTGTAAAGACACTCCGTTCCTCACTTTCTGCCGAATTCTGGAGACATTGCGTGTCGAGTGGCGGAACTCCACGCCACGCTTTGCCTTGACACCAGTTGACAGTAAATATTTCGTGTCCTCGAGTGGGGATCGAATCAACAACCAGTCACGTTTACAGTCACACATTGTGCCCCTGCGCCACAACTGGCCTCACTCTAATGCTTTTTTTTTCAAATAAAAAAGTAAGTTTAAAACAAATGTTTGTCCATATAAAATATTAAAATTAATACAAATTCTAATTGAATTCATATGTATGGTGTAGGTAGAAGAAACCTTGTGATAAATCTCTATGTTGATACCTTATTGTATGTACAGATCAGTGATTCTATATTTAAAATATCATAAGGCAGGTTTATTTTATTTTCCCGCTTCGGTAAGTTCCTTTACTAAATACACAATGGAGAGAAAAATAGAGAGCGAAGTGTTTTAACACTATATTGTTTTAACAATAGATCTCTTTCTATCTATCTATCGGCTTCACGCTGTATCCCGTGCACAGGGTAGGCCGAGGAAACCTAGTGTAAGACACTCCGTTCCTCACTTTCTGCCGAATTCTGGAGGCATTGCGTGTTAAGTGGCAGAACTCAACGCCGCGCATTGCCTCGACACTAGAGCGAAGAAATGGAAATATAAATTTAAGTAAATATTTCATCTTCTCGAGTGGGAATCGAACCCACAACCAATCGGTTTTGCAGTCACACTTTGTGCCGCTGCGCCACGGCTGGCCTCATTTTCTTTTCTTAATCTGATATATACACACACGCCATGCTATATAGTCAATATTTAAATGGATTTTTAATAAATAATATCTTGAAAAACCATTTCTCTACGCGCCAACACTTGTTAAAACCTAAAGTTATGATCGGCTTACGTCTATCTCCGTCTGTCCACGTGGTCGAATCAAACGTACACTTTGTACGGTGTGTGATTAATGGACTACGACAACGGGATACGGGATTAGTGAGGTGACATTCTTCATACTTTATTCGGTTACATTGGTTGTATTGTAAATTAAATATTTGTGTTGATAGGTATTTATAATGTTTATAAGCGCTTATTTTTTTAAGAATATAAGCGCGGCGTTGAGTTTCGCCACCAACACACAATGCCTCCAGAATTTGGCAGAAAGTGGGAACCGGTGTGTCTTAACACTAGGTCCTCTGTCTACCCTGCTGTGAAGCTGATAATTAATAAAAAACAATGATAATGCTCTCTAATTCCCAAACAAAACTCTACTTAGCTTAGGTCTGTATTTATAAAGCGCTCAAGTTCAAGATCTATGGATATGAATGAAAACGGCATCTCAAGATCGATCTCAGACTTAAGAGCAATTTATAAATACGGGCGTTAGATTAAGTATTAGCAATATATTTCTGAATTGAAGTAGATTTTTAATAAGCTTTTGCTGATCTTCTGTTACAGTATTATTAACAATTTTATATTTTTGTCTGAGCTTGCTTGCTTTATAATAAATTATTCATAAGTTTAATTTAATTCCTAAAGACTTTTAGTATCTGCTTGTTAAAATTAATAATATATTTATAAAATTTAATAATGTTATTAAAATTTTGTACTGAATGGGAACTGAACTTATAGTTGGCTCGGTTCTTAGAGTAGCGTAGAGTTGATTTGGTTACCTAGAGTAGAGTAAAGATAGAGAAGATTCGGTTACCTAGACTAGAATAAAATAGGTTTTTTTCGGTTCAGGTTTCGGTTAGTCCAAATCTAATAAAAATATTATAAAAATTTGAGGCCAGTCGTAGCGCAGCGGCACGAAGTGTGACTGTAAAACCGACTGGTTGTGGGTTCGATCCCCACTTGAGGAAATATTTACTTAAATTTATATTTCTATTTCTTCGCTCTGGTGTCGAGGCTAAGCGCGGCGTTGAATTCTGCCACTCAACAAGCAATGCCTCCAGAATTCGGCAGAAGGTGGGAAACGGAGTGTCTTAACATTAGGTTCCCTTTGCCTACCCTACTGTGTGCGGGATACAGCGTGAAGCTGATTTGATAATTTAAAACAATTTTGTAAAACTTTTATAAACCATGTCGTAGCAGATTTCACAAGTTTCGTAAATCAGCCTCCGCCGGCCACAATAAGAGCAAGTCATCTTATGCCTAATACAAATAGCTCATTTCGACGAAAGTGTACTAAGATTGTCGTCCACCGCAATAACTCAGTTCAAAAAACACTCTGCTATATTTAAGATTTATCTATAAGTATATTTTAATGTCTACCTTTCGAAACTATACGTAAATGTATAATTCATAAAATTAGACAAATTAGCGTATATTATAATTTAAACTCTTACGCATCTCTGTAGGGAGATCTGTAATTACTGAGAATTATCGTTTGGCAAGAGAGAATGCTATTTATAAAATATTTTTAACATTTTTTTTGAAAGTGTTATTCCACACTTAGGAAAGAAAAATACTTATTTAGAAAACGTTTAAAAATTTGAACGTAGCGGGACTCTAACCCGCGCCTCCTGGAATGATAAATCTTAGTAATTATCTTTGGGTAGCGCAAATTTGTAAAAATCTCCCTACAGAGATACTAACAACAAAAATAAGTTGTAACAAGCGTACAAAAGTTTCGACGTAGCTTGATGAAAACGTATGGCTTAGAAGCCAGAGCGCCTGGTCGGTTTCCAGTAGGCGCGGGTTCTAGTCCCACTACGTTCAAATTTTTATACGTTTTCTAAATAAGTATCGTTCAATAAGTTCTAAATACTACCCTATTATGATTATGAAAAACGCAATAGTATAAATAACATAGAAAAATATTTTGTAATTTTTCTCTTAAAAAAAAACATTAGTATCTATATAAATATTATAGAAAAAAACAAGAAGATAAAATAATGCAACATAATACAAAAAAAGAGTAAATAAAGCTATATAGTATAATATAGTATAGCAACAACTGTTGACAGTCTTTAAGCCCGTAATGGTCTTACGCGCATTACGTTATTTTGAGTGGTTTGTAGCGAACAAAAAAATAGAGACGATTTGAGTTATGTGTGGAACATTCAGTCTTAATAAATCAACAAGGAATGTTCTTTAAGATAAT
>DWQW01009898.1:0-12579 GCA_018249695.1 Heliconius erato demophoon | reverse complement strand
CAAATGCTCCAATCAAACCTTCTATACCGATGACAGTGCCTTTAGAAAAAATAGAATCTGTGATACCGTATTTAAAATATATGGTCCTTCAAGAAAGATCGAAACTAATGGATTATGTTCTTATCGAATTAAGGGCTAGAGTTCTTGAAGGCGAACAGAGCCAGCCGTTACCGTTAAAAATGAGTGCCAATTATGGAGCACATGCCCTACTAAATAAGCCTTCTAGAGCTAGGTATGTGTTATTTATATTATTCTAATTAATTTTGAAGGATTTTTTTTGAGTTTATGTTAAGTTCTAATGTTGAATTGGAGGATGGGAGTCGAACCCACAACCTGCCGCTTTTACACTCACACGCTCGTGCCCCTGCGCCACGACTTGTCTCTATAGTCTCTTTATGATATAAATTTGTTTGTAGGTTTCTCATAACACTTTTGTCATTGCTCATCGAAGGATGTCAGGGTCCTGAATTAGAGCAATTAATAAATGGCGGAGCGTTAAGTTCTTGTTTAACTTTGCTAAAACAAATCGGTGGGGATACATCGCAACACACTTCGCTAATATGTAATGGATTTAAACCAAAATGTGAGTTACTTTTTTATTTTCATGCAATGGATTTTTTTTAAACGAAAGTGATATATAAATCTGCTTAATTATATATTTTTTGCTTATAGCGGAATGTTTAATTATATATGAGGATGAAAGATTAGGTGCTCGTGCTAGAGGAGCGTCATTATCCGGACCCGAGCTCGCTTCACTCATGAAAATTGGTACGCGCGTAGTTCGCGGTAAAGACTGGAAATGGGGTGATCAGGTAAAACATATAGTTAATTTCTTATTCAAATATTCAATATTTATTTATGTTCTTAATGATATCGATAGTAATTCAATAGAGGCTGTATGCTTCAAATATATAATTTCTTATATAAAATGCTTTATGCTTCAAATATATAATTTCTTATTAAAATAATTTCCCCAGGATGGTGTGCCTGGCGGGGAAGGTCGCGTGATAGGCGAAGTGGGGGAAGATGGCTGGGTTCGTGTCGCGTGGGACGCGGGCGGTACCAATTCATACCGCATGGGGAAGGAGGGGAAATATGATCTCAAACTGGCACGCTCACCCTCACCTCCTCCTTCGGTTGATGAAACTGTACAAGGAAATGGTAGAGTTATAATGAATTAATAATAATCTATACAACACTATGTATTACTCAGAACTCGTAACAATTTATTAAATAACCTTATCCTCTAATTGTATGCATAAACAAGGTTCATAAAGGTTTACTAAAACCATAATAGATATAAAAAATATTTTAAAATATTAGATTTTTTTAAGGAACCGTTTATTTCAACTGATGTTTCTCAGTGGTGTAGTTAGAACCTTTGGATAGGTGCAGTGCCAATTTTTTATATTTAAATAAAGCATAAATATCACAATATAGCAAATAATTCCAGTCGAGAACACGGTAGAGTGTTGGCCGGTGAGCGAAGTGCGATCGTCATGTACCGCGGCGGTGCGCGCGCTGTGTGCGGGCGCGGGGCGCGCGGGCGCGGCGGCGCGCCGCAACGTGGCGGCCTTGCAGAGGCGGCTGCTGGCGCTGGCCCACGCCAACGTGTACCCGCCGCCTACCGCCTTCGCGGGACATATGCATACGGCTCTGGCGTTGTTGAGAAGTAATTTTGTATTTTGATAAGTTTATATAACGTTAATGTTTATACATAAATATTTATATGTAATTCATTACAGACTATTAACTTGCTTAGTGTTCATTTTCTTGCATTCTTAAAACATTGAACCAGCTTAATTTATTCATTGTATTGTTAATTTTTAAATTAAGCTTATATATTTAATTTTCAGCCAGTGCCCAAAGTCCCGAAATGAGAGTTTCTCTTTGCACAGACTCCTGGTTTGAATTATGCTACAGTATTATATCGGCTACAGACAGAACAATCTCTCAGGATCTGATGTATATGCAGGTTTGTTTACATATTTTTTTGTCCCCTAAATATTATAATACCATGTTATTCATACTAATAAGGTTTATGACATGTAAAATACAGATTTTAAGTTATATTGTCAATTAATTTAATTCATAAAAATATAAGTATCTAATGTTCATTGTCACTGCTCAGATCCAATCTTTGTGGCTGCTACGGCGCGTGCTGGCGGAGCACGGCGGCGCGGCGGAGTGGCGGCGCACGGTGGCGGCGCAGCTGCTGGCGCTGGCGGGCCGCCTGTGGCTGGAGACGCACGCCGCCGACCCCGCGCTGCGCGCGCACGCGCACGCGCCCGCCCTCACGCCCGTGTGCGTGGAGGAGGAGGAGATAGGTGCGTGTATCCTGCATGTAACAAGACAGGCAGAGGAGCGATTCTCATTTTTCATCCAATTTTCGAGACTGCATATTAAGTTGCACAATTAAACGCCGCGCTTTGCCTTGTTACCAGATGAAGTAAACGAAAATAATTTACTCTCCCGAGCTATTTCCGTTTACATATTCTGGGATTCGATTCCAAACGGTCGTGTTGGTGAAAAGACACTGTACCGATGACGGAATGTGCAATGCCCATTTGTTATAAGTAATGACGATACAGACTACAATCGATACCTTAATATCACAAATACTTGCAGTGTGTATGTGCTCTATAATTTGTCCGTATTAAATTCTTGATTTATGATCGTCTGTGCTATCTATTAAATTATATGATTCTAGAATTGTGTTTGATAATTATTCAATGTTTCTTTAATTCTTTAGTTACAGTTGCAATAATTTGATTTTTGATAATCTTACTTGTATAACAGTTATATATTTTTTTTAAATCTTATTATTTTGTTCACAAAATATTTAATTCAACAGACAATAGATGGCGCGCACCAGCCACGGCTAGTTATACGGGCACTACATGTGCTGCCATCGTCAATCTCGTGCGGCAGCTGCACTCCACGCCGCAGTGGCACGGACCTATTACTGCTCTGTTACTTGAGAAGTTACAACTGGCTGCGCAAATGGTAATTTATATGAATAAACGAATATCAGATATAGTATATATGATTAAATGTAATTATTATTGATGAACAGTTGTGGCGCAGGGTTGTAAGCGTGTGACTATAACGACCAATTCGCCCGAATATTGTATATTTTAATTCGAATACCCTACAAGCAGTGTTTGCAATTTTATTTCAGAACAGATTTAACTTTGTAGGAAGCTTTATCAGTTTCTAATAATAGCGGTAGATTGGAATTAATGTAGATATATTTAAATATACTAGCAAAGACTGGCTTATAGATGTAACTTACACTTTTAAACTACTATATAGTTGTTATTATAAAATATTTATTCCTGAAAATATATTTTTTACATAGTGTAAACGTAAGATTAAAACTTAACCTGATATAGCACCTTATTTATACTAATTTGTTAGTTTCTCACATTTAAGAAAATAGCGTCACAGATATTAGTCATCTAATAAAAGAAAATTATAAATATTAATGAAAGTTAATAAATGAAATTTAGCTAATAATAATAGATTGGTAGAATTTTTTTACATATTTTTAACATCATTTTACAGGTATACCATACATTATACATTTAGAATCATCCATTTTTATTTTACTTTTTTTACAGATTACAAATGATTGGCATTGGTGGCCACACACTAGCCAAGATTTAACGCAAACTATGAAACCATCTGCGCCATCGTTAAATAGTTGTCTCATAGGTACGCATGCCATAACATCGAATATATGTATAGGGTTATTTTGAATAGATTTTTTATATTAATTCATCTTTCTTTTAACTAAATCTTATTAAGCTTTATATTAACAATAAATTAGATTAATAGAAATTGAGCTTTAGTAATATTAACATACAGCAAGACATACAAATTAAAATAAAGGGAATGTAATGTATTTTTTTATTATATAATAAGTTTTTTTTTAGCTGGAGCATTAGGAGTCGTAGGTGGAATGGAGTGGCGGATCAGACTCGGCCAGCGTGTATACGCCGGTTCTCCTCCTAGGAACGGTGTAGTCACTCAGTTGTCATCCAGAGCTAAGATTACACTGGTCCACGAAGATAATACTTCTACCAAGGTATTGTATACAAGTAACATGACAGAGGTCTTGCTTTTTAATGCTATTTTTTAGGCTTGTATTAATAAATCACTCTCAACTCTGAGATCGATCTTGAGATGCTGCTCACATTCATAGATAAAAGCAACTCCATTTGTTGTCGCCGTTCATTTATGCTGGTTCTCTCACGATAGATCGCGAGAGTTAAGAGCGGGTTATAAATATGGCCAGTATACATTAATGTTGTAATTGATTCAGCAATTAATGTTTTTTTTTTTAATAAAAGTCGTTGGAAATTGAAAGTACTATTTTTTTAACCAACGAATTTTATTCATATATGAAATGATTATTTTGTAAAAAAAAGAATTTGCGAAGTAAATACGTTATACATTTAGAATTCTATAAGAGCATTAGACACAGTCTAAGCGATTTATTAATCAACAAAAAATATTTACCTCAATATCACAGATCGACGTAAACAACGTCCATAGTGCAGAGTGTGAGCGTCTATCGCAAGCGCTGGGTGGAGGCGAGAGTGCGTTACGGGTGTGCGCAGCTTTACTAGGCGCCGGGCCACAAGCCTCACCCATGCATGCCCATCACTTACCCGGTAATTAATATTTATTTTTATATTCATTTACTAAGTCCCTATCTATGGTAGCAGCAGAGGATTAAAAGATGAGTATTATTTAAATAATTTCCTTTAAAACTAATTTGATTATATCAGTGCATTTTGATTTAAAAAAAAAACAGACATTTTTGTTGAATCCTAATATTCTCTGGTTCAAATAACTTCTTGTTATATTTCTCGTTAATTTCACGAGTTTTTTTTTCGTATAAGAAACGTTTACTCGCTGTGCGTTCTCTACCGCATTTATCATGGAGTGTGTTCTGGGGAACTGTTTAACCTGTTAAATTGTAAAAAAAATTGTAATCGCATATTACGTCACAAACTCAAGTACCATCCACACCATCTGGATACGTGGCACTCCACAACTGTGCGGTTTCGTAGGAACTTCCTTCAAATCACCACTCAACTGTAGAATGGCCTACTGCGTCTATCTCCGCCTTATTGGCCGGCAACTTACCTGTGACTCTTTTGGTGTTACACGGGGTCGTGTGCGGCGGTGATCACCTACCATCAGGTGCCCAGTCTTTGGCCATTAGCCTTGTCTTTTCCATAAAAGATAAAACGTCTATTGCTTTATCTTTTCCCATATTTCGTATTTTGCGATGTAGACAGACGAATTTTATACTTACTATAATATATTGCTTCGTACTGTAAAACTAAAAATATGTGACATAAACATTAACTTGAAAAAAGTAATTAATAAAAATAGCCGTATTTAGAAATTGTATTTTTATTTTACTACTTTTACTTGATAAATATTATATTTTAAGTTTTCAATAATGAATTATCTCTTACATTTTACAATAACTGAGATATTTTTTTCTAGCTGAAGTGGACGTTTTCGGTCTTCGACGACAACAAATGGAATTGCTTACACTATGTGCTGTAAGAGGACTATTGACTACCCGGACTCGTCTTAGAAAAGTATTAATGCAGCCTCCAGATAATGGCGGTACAGACAATAAAATTAAATATTAAATATATAAATATATATTTATTTTTAAATTAACGTCATATACTAAATACCATCAATCCCACTTTCCCTCCAAAACAACAGGTTCACTAGAAAGGCCTACAACTGGTACCGAAGGCACTTTACTACGTCGTCTACTGTCATTGGCAACTCGACCGAGTCCACTTGCAGCATCACATTCTCCGAAAGATCTTGCTGCAGCTGCTCTCACTATTGTTCAGCAGTTAGCAGCCCATATTGCAGGTAGTTTGAAAATATTGTTATTAAATATAACAGGTCCGTAAGAAAGAACTGATATTTTCACGTTTCAATCATTGAATAGTTGTAAACATATGTATTTATATGTATATGTAAATTAATAAAATAAAAAAAAATACATAATAAAATCTGAATATGTGAGTCATGGATAAAATAAGATAATTCTTGTATGAATATTCTTATTTAAGCTGCTACATAAATACTGGAAATCTTAATATTTTACTTTATGGCTTACAAATACTTTAATCAAACACCACATATTTACCTACACAAAGGCTAACTTGCTTTGATTTAGTTGTTATTCATGAAAACTATAAGAAAATATATTTTTATCAGACCATATTAGTTGATTCTTTGTATGTTTCCTTTTCATTTGTAGGAGATGAAAAAGATTTCGACACTCCTCCAGAGATACCTATCATAGACAAAAGTAATGTTATGCAAGTGTCAATGGGACCATCAACTAGTACAGCCTCGTTGTGTAAGTATTAATATAATAAACTAGAGGGCGTGAATGAAGGAAACGTGAGGAAGTGAATTCTAAAAAAACCACGAAACACTTGTTCAATAAAATATTTTTAACAGTCTGAATTTAAATTTTTATAAAAATGGGTGGCAATTTAAAGATTTTTCCATATAAACTTTCAACCCCTTATTTTAACCCTTAGGGGGTGGTCTTAAAAACCATGAAACACGTGTTCAATGAAATAGTTTTAAGAGTCTGAATTTCAAATTTTATAAAAATCGGTACAGATTAAAAAATAATCCATACAAATATTCAACCCCTATTTCATCCCTTTAGGGTTAAAATTTTTCAAATTCCCTTCTTAGTGGATGTCCAGAATATGAAAATAAACAACTGTCCAAATTTCACGTTTCTACCATCAGCGGTTACGGCTCTGCGTGCGTCTTACCTCAGTCAGTCAGCACAAGTCCTTTTATATATATAGATTATATTAATATTATAATAACAGTTAGTTATTAATTATTAAAAATATATAAATAGTTAAATTTAATTATAATTTTAGGCGTAACTTATTCTTTAAATTTAAGAACTTCATCTAAAATGAAAAATTGTTTAAAATATGTTTAAACTTTTAAACATTGTATTTCAGCGCGTAAGGATTTAAATACATGGGCCAATTCTTCACAAGTCCAACAAGTAATAGAAATGGGCTTTTCGAGACACGCTGTATATGGGGCTATTCAAACTCTAGGTAATTTTTAAGTTATCTTTTTCGATAATTATTAATAATTTCAATATAATAATAAGAATTCCTAAATTTCTTTGATGAAATTCCGACTGACAATTTTATAATATAAAGTGAAATAAATATTTTTTAGGTGGGACAAGTCTGCCTTCAGTTGAAGCGCTAGTAGCGTACTTATTAGAGCTACCACAACAAGGCATGGATGATTCTGTATTCGAAGTGAAACCAACATCGTCTAAACAAGAGAAAAAACAAACCCCATACCGTTGGCGAAGTTGTTTTGCTTCAGAAGATGAATATGCTCAATACTTGTCTGATATAATATCTCCGGGAATGACCGTTAGATGCTGCAAAGCTTATGAAAGTGTAAGTATTTTAAAATATTATCAATTTTGCTTATTTATATTTTCTACGGAGTTTTTATACGAACGTACGATTTTTGCATGGAAATAAAATATGCATGCATGTTTCAGATCGCGTTAGGAGATGTTGGACAAGTGCAAAAAGTAGAACGTGATATTAAACAGAATGTTTTTCTCCACGTAAGTTATTTTATTTTTGCTATAAATGCGAGTTAATTTTATCTTACTATAATTTAATTTACAATATTTTTACGGGACCTAACCCCGCACTACGTTTTTTCGTGATTTAAATAGTCTTGCTCTAGCTCTGATGACCAATTTCATAATCGCTTAGAATAATATATGGTGATATAAGTAATTCTATAAAGAGATAATTAAATTCCTCTCAGGCAGCCACGTAGTGCTTGCATTTCTTCCGGGACAGAGCGCCCTCTTACCTTCTTAAAAATTGTGCAAATACTACACTCAAAATTAGTGCCTTCCTATAACTTCGATATTCTTCTTATAATTTAATTATCTGTCCAGATTGAATGGCGAGGCCTAGGTCGCGTGTCAGGCATACGTGCGTTACACGCGGAAGTGGTATCGGGCGCGCCGCCCTTCGCATCGGGAGACCGCGTGCGCGTGCGCGCCGCCGTCACGCAGCCGCGCTACAAGTGGGGGTGCATCGATCACACTTGCGTTGGGACCGTTACTGGTGAGATGGAATGGACTGTTTTTATTATTCATAATCTTGCGCAGTTTCGCCCGCTTAAGCTATACGAATATTTATGAAAATATTTTGAGTTTTCAAGAGGATTAGTAACAAAATATAATTCTAAATAATCAAAATAAGTTGAAGAAAATAACAAGTACAGAATATTCTTATTATTAAAAAAATACCTGAGTAATTAAAATGAACAAAAATAATAAATAAACAACCAAAGAAAAATATTAGTAGAAAAACTAACCTACTATCGCGTTTACTAATCGAAAAATGAATTTTATTTAAAACAATTATATAATTACAGCAATATCTACAAACGGGCGCGACCTGACGGTAGACTTTCCCCAGCAGCCCGGCTGGACGGGACAAGTTAGTGAGATGGAACTAGTGACTGATCAATGTAAGTATTGTATATTATTTATTATAATTCCAAATAAACTCCGATTATACATATCTTGGGAATGATATATATGTATGTGTATGTGTTTTTTTATATTGAAGTAAAAAAAGAAAGAAATTAAATCATTATTTTTATTTAAGATTAAGAATAAAATTTTTAAATAGAATTATACATTCTTGCTGAAACACCAATAATGTAATTATTTCGCATTGGTGTTGGTAGAAAGAGGAGCAAGTTTTATTCAATATGTCCCTGCAATCCATGGAATTCTGAGTAGATTCCTCTCTTAACAGCGGAATGGGGCGAGAGCGCGGGTGGCAGCGCGGTGGGGTGGCGCGGCGCGGTGCGCGCGGTGCGCGTGTCGTCGTGCCGGCCCGGCGCCGGCGCGAGGCGGCTGCTCGATTCTCAGCCGCACACCTACTGGCAGAGTTCCAGTGGAACGGGACAGGTGATCTTCGCCTAGCTTCACATTTTATACCTTTTATAGCAAAGTGAGAAGATCGAACCTAATTGTAAAGACACTCTGTTTCTTACTTTTTTTACCACAGCGAGGAAATAAGAATATTTCATTTGATAAAATGTGGAAAGAGGAAAATAATCTATTCCGCCGAGTGGAATTCGAACCAAAAACTGACCACAGATATTTGTTATAAATTATGTAAATTACTTGATTTTGCAACATATTATATTTGTTTAATTAAAATAGTGATTGTAACTGTGATTGTGTAATTGTAATGCCCCTTACCGCAAAACCGGTCATAGCGACGGCTACAACTCCATAATAAATTCCACCACAGCACTGGATCCGCGTGGAAATGCGTAGCGGAGTGCGCATCCGCCGCCTCGGGCTGGGCGTGGCGGGCGGCGCGCACGGGCCCGCCGCGCTGTCCGTGCGCGTGGGCGCGTCCTTCGACGACGCCGCCATGGCGCCGCTGGCCGCCGTGCCGTGCACGCCGCCGCCGCCCTCCAGGGACCGCCCGCCCACGCACCTGGCTCAGATACAGTTGTTGTCCGATTGTAAATTGGTGAGTATTGTTTAGAAAACGTTGATAAAATAATTTCCGCTACAGAAGATTATTGATACACTTGAGAAGAGAGAGTGTTATTTATATTATTTATATATATTTTTGACAATTTTATGTGCTATAGAATGGCACTAGAAATAGAAAAAAATATTTTTTCAGTGTTATATTGGTTAAAATCAAAATTAAATGTATAATTTGAATAACATATTAAGTGTATACTTGAAAGTTTAAAATTATTTATAATTCAGAAATTTCATATTTTTTCGCAGTATTATCCGTGCATAGAAATTGGAATAAAGCAAAATAGAAACGTGAATGCCGATTGTCGGGTGCATGGATTGTACATTACTGGTTTTAGACCGAATCCTATGTACACTGACATTCTATCGGTAAGTTTAAAATGTATTTTTATATTAATTAAACAATTCTAAAGGACGCTTGTCAAAAACCTTAAGTTATTTTTTTCATTTCAGAATATGAACTTTGTTGCTGAAGATTGGATGGAAAAAGATAATCCCTCTAGTGTCGTGAACTCTGATAGTAATCCTCCTACCCTGCCCAATGATTGCCCAAAGGTATCAAACTTTACTATTAGTGTGTCGTAATTTTATAATATTTTTTAAGAAAACTTATGTTCCTTAATAAATTTAATTAATTATAGGTCTATGTTTGGGGTCTAAACGATAAAGACCAGCTAGGCGGTGTCAAAGGATCTAAAGTTAAAGTTCCAGTATTTTCTCCAGTATTAAGTGCTTTACGTCCACTACATATTGCTGGTGGATCTAAGACGCTCTTTATTGTGTCTCACGACGGAAAGGTAATACTCTTCTTGATTTTGTATCTCTTATTAAATGTATAAGCTATAAAAACATATATTATTTTTTTTTATTAAAATAATACTTTTATGTCATTAAATGTAATTTCTCCATTAATAAATAACAGATAAATTTGACCATACCACTATCCTATCATCTCTTATAAAACTTCGAAACCTGAATTTTAAATTTCCCATATTTATAGCTAATATGAAATATAAAATTCTAGTAAATATATAAAAACAAGTGTTAAGTAGCAGTAAGTGAGGGCCTCTTTGAATGCAACTCTGAATGCAAATTACTTTTCTTTATTTTTGTTGTTTATTCTTTCTTACACTACAGACTTGTGGTCCATACCTTTTATACATCATATTATTTATTCATATTACTTAAAATTAGACTATTCACGCTAAAAGGAACCATTATGTACTCGCAAGTCCTGAGCTTCACTTGCTTGGTAGCTTTTAGGACTGTTACGAATTCGAGGAATGTTAATTCTGTGATGGTCTTTGGGGCCTGATATCGGCAATAAGACAGGCAAACTTACTTTGTTAATATCAATTGTTGAATTTAAAGCAAGTATAAATACTTCCAATTTTAATCTCAGAACAGTGTGTGCATGGGGCTCGTGAATCAAGTATAGGCTTAATGGAGCTCTTTACAATGCATCAAAAAATATCTGCCTGCTCGAGTTCAATATAGTTAATCAAATAAAATTTAATTAATACCGTATCTTATACAATTTAGTTACTTTAAAAACAGTGCTGCTTTTACTACTACCATTAGTAGTAAAATGATAGCATAGTGCTGCCATAGAAATTTAATATAATTGACTATCAGTAAATATTTTATGAAGATAATATCATATATAAATCAGTAATTTAAGTATTTTTTCCAGCTCTACGCCTGCGGTGAAGGCACGAACGGTAGACTAGGTCTGGGCCACAGTAACAACGTGTCGACGCCGCGCGCAAACCCCTACCTCTCACATGTGCTCGTGCGACGTATCGCCGTACACTCTGGTGGAAAACATGCTCTCGCTCTTACTGCTGATGGGAAGGTCTGTATGGGAATTAGTATGATTTATTAAATTTTTAACGTTATTTTTCATATATTTCATTACCATGATCGATCGTCGTGGTGCAGCAGCACCGCGCCTGACTGAAAACGGGACGATTTTGGGTTCGATTCCAACTTGGACAATTACTTATTATAATTTCCTCATTCTAATAACAAAACCAAGCACGGTATTGAGTTCAGACACTCAACACGCAATGTTTCGAAATCGGGACGGAAAATGGGTAACGAAATGCCTTAACTCTAACTTTTTTCTGACTATCATGTTATATACCTAATACAGCCTGATCTTTAAAAAATCATGTTCTATGCACAGGTCTATTCGTGGGGAGAAGGTGAAGACGGTAAACTCGGTCATGGCAACCGTATCACATTAGAAGCACCACGTCTAATAGAGTCTGTATCAGGAGAAAGAGTGGTGGACATAGCGTGTGGGTCCGCCCACAGTGCGTGTGTGACCGCCCGCGGGCATCTGTACACGTGGGGGCTGGGCGAGTACGGGAGATTGGGACATGGCGAGGACACTACGCAGCTTTTACCTAAGATGGTGAGTTAATTATTTTTTATATTTTATTGTGTTTGGTAAATAATATAAATGAAAAGAAAAATTATGAGAGTTTAAAAAAAAACATAAATATACTACAAAATTGCAATTAGGTGATAAATATATTCACCTATTGCAGTTTTGCGATTTCTTGTAGAATCTTAATTAAGTCTTAAGCTTTATAATTGTAATATAATAAGGTATAATAAGATAGTGGTATCCTTATAGTATTATTGTAAAAATTGAAGATTTAAAATAAATTTAAAATGCATTTATCTTGCCTTATCACATGTTATATGAATAGAAATATACGAAAATAGAATATATAATCTAGATAAAAAAATATTAATTATTTATATTCTCCAGGTGGAAGCACTAGCGGGCTTCCGGGTAATACAAGTAGCGTGCGGGTCGCGCGACGCTCAGACGCTTGCTCTCACAGCGTGCGGCAAGGTGTTCTCGTGGGGAGACGGCGACTTTGGTAAATTAGGTATAAGCTTATTATTGT
>DWQW01009897.1:0-12579 GCA_018249695.1 Heliconius erato demophoon | reverse complement strand
CTGTGCCGCTGCGCTACGACGGTCTCATAATCTTATCTATCACATAATTTTACAATTATTACCATATCTTGTAATTTAACTTACAATTAATTTATTGTTCTTAGAACTGTAGAATTTCCAATAGTCTCGAATCAAATAGAAATAAATCATTGTCTCTACGATCACTGTTTGTACAGTTCTTGTTAAGCGGTCGGCGACGCGTCGGTTAGCCGATGCAGACTGTTTACTGTGGACTAGAAATACTAGGATAGCCTAGAAGTGTCTTAACTTATATTTTGTGAAGAACTTTTAAGGTGAACGCAGCCCAGTGAATGTAAAGGCGACGGTTGCGGGTTCGATTCTCGTTCGGGGGAATGAGTAATTTAATATTTTCATTTCATCGCTTTGGCAACAAAAAAAATTGCAGCGTTGAGTTTCCTCCGACAACACGCAATATCGGGAAAATGCGGCGGAATGTGAGGGACAGAGTATTTTAGCACTAGATTCCTTCTGCCTACCCTGCTATTTGCGGGATACATTTCGTACAAAACCCTAAGTTAAGACACTCCGCTCGCTACTCTCCGCCAAATTTAAAAAATGCGTATTGAGTGGCGGAACCTACTTACTACAGCAAGGTAATAAAAACAATTAATTTCTTCAAATGGAAGTTGAAACACAACCGTCCCGTTTACAAAAAGACTTTCCATTCTGTGCCGAATTAAAAAAATGTATCAAATTATCAAATTTAGTGAAATAACTCAAGAAATTCGTATACGACCAAGATTAATTGCTTGTTTACTTTACAAAGACCAGCCAATGCTTGACCTTTGCGGATACGAGCTCAGGAGGTTTGAAGAGGGGTTTTTATAGCATTCTGTACATAACGGGCTCCTGTTACTGAGTAGGTAAACTGTGTTGGGAGAGACAGATACATGTTTAGATTGTTAAAGTAAATATTTAAAAATCGTAGTTAATTGATAAGGGAGCTTGGTTTAAATGCTTAGAGTGCTTATTTTCTAAAAAGTGAGGTTTCAAGTCCTACAACGTCCAATTTTTTTAGCTTCACCTTGTATATCATTTAGCAGAGTAGGCAGAGAGAACTTAGTGGTACACTACGTTCAATTTTTGTGTGATTGCGTTTTAAGTGACAGAACTCTCCGCTTTCCTTAATTTTTTATTAAAAAAAAAATTAAGAGGTGGTTGTGATGCAGGGGACAATTAAGCGAAAAACGAGACTACATGAGTATCTTAATGAGAAAGAAGTGTCTTAACACTAGGTTCCCAGGTTACTTCTATCCTTATAAGTATAAGGGATATGTATTGTGTTCTGATATTTGTTGTGTAATGTACAATATGAGTTATCTTTTAATTAGCTCAAAATTTTAATATAAATTATATAAATAAATTCAGTTACAGTTTTATTTAAAATGTATGGAAATCGTGAAAAAACAAAGATCTTAATATCAAATACGAAATCTAATTAAAAAAAGCTACTTTGATTTATTTTTCATTCTGTACACACTACACGCTACGGTCAAGAGATACCTTAAGGCGGAACAAACGTTCGGACTTCACAAAGGCTTAGAGAGACTACAAAAAATGTGTATTTCAAATTAAATTGCTAACAAGTTACTCTCTCTTCTGTTCAACTATGGCGTTCCGAACGTGCCGGTTGAGTACTAATTACGAGTACTTCGTGAACGTCTGAATTTCTAAAAGTTAACATAAAGATTTAAATTGTTTTTTTTTTCGGTAAAATTTAAAAATCTCGCATTAAGACACTTCGATCCAATTAACAACTGAACGGGACGAATGTGCCGTTTCCTACATTCAGCCGAATTCTGCAGGCATTGCGTGTAGAGTGGCGAAACTCAACGCCGCCCTTTGCCTCGTTACCAGAGAGGGGAAATGAAAATATTAAATTTCCTCGAGTGGGAATCAAACTCACTGTTATCTGTCACACTTATTGAGAATATAGGGACTGTCTAGAGAGCCAGCGTCTGATTATTAACGCAACGGTTGTGAGTTTAATTTCAATTTGAGGGAATAAATTACTTACATTTCCTCGATCTGGTAAGAAGACACCCAACACGCAATGCAACGCAGGCTAAAAAGCTTGATAGTAAGTTACGGAATGTGTTAACCCAATGTTCCCTTTGTTCATCATTTTATATACGGGAAAAAATAAATAAGTATATGGTTAAAAAGTAAATATTCCGTAACTCCTTTTCTACATTTATTTATTTTATGGACTGTATATTATGATTTTTGTTGAAGCTATAAACTTTGGTTATAGGTTAAGTGGCGCACGTTTTAAGAAGCTTTATAAGTTGGAATAAAGAAAAAAAATGGTTATTTAATTTATATTTTTATACTTTTTCTTTTATATATTATTTATATAATATTTCTTCATATAATATAGCATGGAGGCCGTCGTGGCGCAGATTGTGGGCTTGATTCCTACTTGAGAGAATGAATTACTTCAATTTCGTCTCTTCGGTAAGGAGACAAGGCGAGGCGTTAAGTTACACTACTCAACACGCAATGCTTCGAAACTTGGGGCTTGTGTGGGGAACGGAGTCACTTTACACTAAGCAAACAAACTCTTAAAACTAAAACAAATTACATATACATACATGCACTTCTTCACCTTATTAACGTTTAAGAATATAATCTTAATACTTTTGAAGAACGTAAGAAGTAAGCACAACAAGCGTAGGAGATTTTCGCCGTTGCTTCCTGGGAACGTATGGCTTAGTGGTCAGAGTGCTTGGACGCTTTCCTAGAGGTGCGGATTTAAATCCCGCTACGTAAAAATTTTATATGTTACTTATTTAGAAAAAACGGGATCTGAACCGGCGCCTCTTACGCCCAATATTAATAACCTATCTTCAACGTCAACCTTTGATTGTTCCATACATCTATCCAATCTAGAGATTGGCGTTGAAGATTGACGTTGGAGATAGGTTATTAATATTGGGCGTTAGAGATTGTCCATGTCAAAAAAAAATACGGTTTCTAAAACAGTAAGAAATATATGTTCCTAACAAATTGGCATTTTATGGTTAAAGCTTCTTTCTTGTTGAATTCACTTCACCGACTACATACAAACAAAATTTACCTTTTTAAATCTATAAACAAAAATTATATTTTTTAAAACACTATCGTAACATTGAGGCCGGTCGTGACGCAGAGGCATAAAATACATATAATAAATAGATACATCGTGAAGCTGAGTTTAATTTTTAATTTACTTCCGAAACATTTTGTTTTCTGCCCAATTGTCCAACATTGTATGTTGAGTGGTGGAACTCAAGGTCACACTTTGTCTTGTCACCAGATCGAGAAAATGAAAATAAAAAATTCGCCCGAGTAGGAATCGAACTTCATACCATCCCATTTCTGAGCCAGTCTATACTGGCCTCTTAAACTAATCCTTTTCTATTTTTGTCATCATTACATTTTCCTCCCATTATATAAAAGAGACATAAATAAATTAGAAACACTCAATTCTCCGCCCTATTTTGAGATTGCATTGAGCAGAGGAACTCAATGCCGTACTTTGTTGTACTAAAGCATTGTAATAAAAGCAATTTCCCCAAGTGAAAATTGAAGCTACAATCATTTTGTTTACAGTTACAGGCCGGGCCTGGCTCACGGGGCCGCGTAATACATCCTCATATGTAGATATTTTAGAATCATCGCTACATTCGGAAGTGTGTCACAGAACGAACAAATATTGCCTAAAAAAAGCCCACATTGAGAATGGTCCGCAAATCCAATACGTTGATTGAAACGTTCGTCGCATGGGCTCTCAAATTTTGTATATTTGCACTTTTTGAATTACACGCTGGGTCGAAAACTGATAGGTGCAGGTTTAAATCAAAATGGATTATATATATTTTTTTCAGTTCAGGGTAGACAGGAGGAATCTTGGAACCTAGTGTTAAAAAACTCCGTTCCTATTAAGACATTTCCGTTTCCCACTTTTTGCCGAATTCTAAAGGCATTGTGTGTTAAATGGTGGAACTCTAAGCCGGCTTCTTTTTTTGCCTTGTTACAAAAGCGAGAAAATAAAAAAATAATTATTTCTTTTTCCCAAATGGGAACCCAACCAGCTCAGGGAAACAAGCGTCGCATGCTTGTATTCCTGGGCCATGACTCATTTTTCATGTACCGAAAATATATTATAAGCAAAGTTAATACTTCTTTAAAAAGATTTGCTTTTAATTAGTAGGTTAAGAGTCTCATCTAGCGTCGTTAAGTGACACTCACCAAAGCGCGGGAAACATAAGAAACCAGAAAGAAATTGCAAAAAGTAACTTTGAATGCAAGTTCGTATGTATTTAAAATTTAATTTTATGAATGTGAACATTTTATTTGTATTTTCTGTTCCACTAATTCTGTTTTTTTTTTCGTTCGTTACCTCGGAGCATTTGACTGGGTGAACCGATTTTGACGATTCGTTTTTCCCATAGTCAAATTTTAATTTGGTCCATTTCTGACAATGTTATCTGAGAGAAAATTAGATAAGTCCTAAAGGAGATAGACGATTGCATACAATTTTGGACCCAGAATAGAGAATAAAAAGATGAAATATAGAGATGAATGGTATGATTTAATAGATTCAGATACATCATTCTCTCCCTGAAAATTCTGTCAGTCTTGGCAATCTGAGAGCTGAATTATTAGAGATTTGGTAAATGTGAGATAGAAAGCAGTCAACCAATATAAAATAAGTGATTACTGAGAAAAAAATCCCGTGAAAAAAAATAGTAGCCGTCGAAAATATCAAACAAAGGAAAAAGCACTCAAAGCGCATCGAAACGAACGAAAAATGCAAAAATCATTAGACAAAATGTGAACGTCAACCATCTGTCATATCTATCATTTAAAATATGACTGATTTTAATCAATTAAAATCGATCATTTAAAATATGATTAATATTCATCGATGAAAATCGATTTCTTTATGTTTTTTCGGTAATTAATTGATATTTTATTTATTTATATGCATTGATAAGTACGTCAAAATACTTAGACTTAATATAAATTTACAAATATTTTCTTACTGTAGTCGACTATTTATATACATACGAGTATATCGATTAAAGATCTAAAATTATTTTTCTCATTTATCTCCGCTTTCAGATTGTCAATTGAGTTGATATTTGGTATTCTAATATTGAAAATCAATACCATTTTTTTAAGATATTGTCTCAATTCGTAGATCAAATTCAATTTCTGAGATTTTATTATATTTCATAAGTACGACCTAATTAAAGCGTGTTAAAAAATTCTTCTCAATAATAAATTTTAAGCTATTGAAAATATATTTTTATGAAATGTATACCTAAGGCGTATACTCCTTATTTACTTACTTTCCTGAAATTCCGACCAAATTAAAAAATCTTGCGGTCACTGACGTTGTTTAAGTTTAAGGCTTTTGAGAATTTCAAATAAATCTGCCTCGATATCGTTTGAAGCGATCGTGTTGGTAGGGAGTTCTTTAAAGCATGAATCTTACTATAAAAAATTCTTTAGCTTTAGTTATTAATGCGATAGTTGTAGGACCGATTCCTACTCAGAGTTCTCATTATATTGATTTTAGTTTCCTCTTCACAAAGCACAGTGTTAAGTTCCGTTATTAAACATGAAATGTTTTGAAAATCGTAAAGAGTCCCTTCCGCTTATATTGCTAAGCGTGAAAACCAGATATGACTACTTCGCGCCACACCGAAGCTGGCTATCTCTGTCATGCATCAGAATATCATATGATAGTTCAGTTGAATGCTATCGGATCTGGCACGAATCGTTCGTTCTATTTAATTTGCAATGAGGTCGTTGTGTAGATAACAGATTTAATAATTTAATATGAATAATGAATATAGACGTATATAGAGACCGTTGTGACGGAGCAACATAGCGCCTGACTGTAAAGGTTTGATTCCTGTGTGGGAAGTAATTATTTTGATTTCCTCAATGTCTCACAAATTCATCTATGAATGGGTAACGGTGTAATCTAACACTAGGTTCCTCCTGCCTACACTGCTATATAAGGGTTACAACGGGAATCTAATTATTTTAACAAAACTTTTAAAGTAGAACGAACCTACATAGTAACTTATTAAGTCATTCAATATGAGTCTACATCGATATTTTAAATCAAATTTTATACTTTTTCAGATTACACTCGAGACTCTTTCACTTTTTATATCTTAGCGTATATTTTTATTTATTTGTCCCGTTCGCGGCTTCACCTGCATATACTATGCAATGATATATTTCATCATCTGAATTAGTTCTGTGATTTAATAATATTATAATTTTAAATTTAATAGTATTATCATATACAAAATTTAGGCTAACATTGACAGCTTTTCAGCCAATTTGATTTGTAGCAATATTATCACATACAATTCTTTATGTTGGCATAACTTTAGGTATTAACCGATTTAAATACAATAAATAATAAATGATAAGGAAAGTCATATATGTATTGTGTCAAAATACACAATAGAAACCTGTATGGTAATCGGTTAAGCCCATTCTGAGATGTGCATGCTAATACACAAACTCACAGAACAGACAAAACTTTTAAAAATAATTATTTTGGGTTCTATTATATTATAATATTTTTTCTTAAATATCTTCAATGTATAGACACCGATTTGTTACGATTTTATTATAAGTAAAGATTTAACTTCACGCTGTATCCCGCATATAGAAGGTGAAGACAAGGGGAATTTAGAGTAATGAAGCTCTGTTCCCCACGCACCGCTCAATTTTCAAGACATTGTGTTTTCAGTGCAAGAACCTAACGCCACAATTTAATATGCACAAAATATAAGTATAACCATGATGTAAATGATTTAGCATAGATATAGAACACGCGATCCTCGCCACGACAGTGTCAATTAGGACTGACTAATTTGTCCAGTTTTTATTAAAAAATATGCATAATTGTCAACGCCTGACTGTAAGTGAAGCGTACTTGAAATACGATTGGATGATATGCTTATAATTATTAAATATATATTGTTTACTATTAAAATGATGAATCTGTATGTGTATAGCAGGATCTGTATAGACAAAGGGGATCTAGGGTCAAGACACTCCATTCAAAGCCCAAATTTCGAGACATTATGCGAAATACGGGATGTTGATTTGAGTGTGAGCGCTTAACACTCCAATCAACATTTCCGCCACCAAATTTTGAATTTTAATTTCTTTTGAAACGGAAAGTGGAGAACGGACTTTGTTGATATAATATTTTCTGTGCCTATCCTGTCACAAGTAGGACATAACCTATCAAAAGTGTATAAAGAGGCCTTCATGGCACAGTGGTACAAGCGGCTCTGGGTTCAATTCTCAATCGGGAGAATGAAATATTTAATATTTTCATTTAACATGCTCAATAAGCCAATAATCAAGCCTCCAATAGCAGAAAGTGGGGAATGAAGCATCTCGACACTAGGTTTCTTTTTCCTAATCTGCTATAGGTATGCAAAATATAAGAAAAAAAATATTCAGAGTGAAACCAGTTCAAGTAACTAGTAGTAATGTACTCATAGATTGAATTGCTTTTAAAATATTTTCAGAATATTGTTAAAATATAACGAAGGAAAATATTTTGCCATACAATTCTATTACGAGGGTTCATGGGCCGTTGCCAATTATTTATACAAAATTAGTCCCCACTTGCCTTCGGGCGTAGCATTTTTTGTTCCAAAAAAGCTTCCTTTAATTCAGAAATATGGAATTTGACCTTTTGTTATAATATATTCTACAAGTCGTCTTTCGCATCTCTCCTAATGTAGGTCCACGTTTACTGGTCTATATATCAATTTTATGTAATCAAAAATTACTAAGCAACTCTAGCTCCCAATCTACGTAAATTTGACGTATACGGCAGCCAAATATCGCTACCTTTTTCACATTTATCAACGGATCGCTACATACTCCCGAACCAACTTAGTAGCCGTCGAGACCTCGCAGAACATACTTGCCACATCTCTATATCATTCTTACGTTAATCAGAAATTATTAATTAAAGAAGTTATATTTTGAGTAGCAGCATATACCTACTATTGTTTAAAGCAACTATGTAAGTGAAAATATCTAAGGCCACTAAAACAAAACAAAATATATAAGATCGACTATCGTGAACCACTTGTCCACGGTCACCCAATCGACCCCTTATTAAGTAGACCATAATTGATATCATCGATCTAGATTGTAGACTAAAAGCACTTATTACCAAGTACTCTCTACGGTTATCATTATCAACCAGTAAAGAAAAATGTTATGGAAATTTTCATTTATCCACGCTGTTCTTAATCAATATATGTGCCATATTGTGCCAAAGTTGAAACCAGCATACTGTTTTCTGATTGTAGATTCGATTCTTACTCGGAGGAATGAATTATTTTCATTTCCTCGCTCTGGCAAGCAGAGAAAGCGTAGCCATGAGTTTCACCAATCAACACGCAATGTCTCGAATATAATAAGGCGGAATGTGTCCCTCTGCCTAACCCATTATATGTGGGACACTATTGGAAAGGTTACAAATTCGATGTTAAATTGGAAAAGATTTTTTTTTCGGTTTCCCAGTATAGCTGGGCAAAGTATAGCGTTCTATTCCGCAACAACAATCAATTTGGTGCAATAAGTGGGAAATTCATCATGCCTGCCCAAAACGAAGATAATATATCAATGACAATATTTTTAAAGATTTTTAATAACATTGGCACTGACATCCTGTCGAATAGGGTGAGAATCGATCGTGGAAATTCAATATATAAGATAAGCTTTTTTTAAATTTCCCCGTTAACTTTGACGAGGCAATTTTGTTTCTAGTTTATTTTGATCGCAACAAAATTGAAATGTTGATATTTTTTTTACGTTGATTCAATATGTTGATAAATCACATTTTACTTCCGCTCTTTGATGTATTGTGTGGAGTGACGATTTGTATCCGTTTTGTATAATGGAATTGATTTCTATAAGATTTTTCTAAATTACGAAGCTGATAACGGCAAATACACTTATCATCTTCTTTCCGTATTAATACATATGTACTTGTCTATATATTGTTATGTATACTATTATATTCCGTACAGGGTACACAGAGAACCTGGGAACTTAGTGCTAAGACACTCCGTTCCCATTACGACACTTCCGATTCATTTAACTATGCGCCGAATTCTGGAAACATTGCTTGTTGAGTGGTGGAACTGAACGTCGCACTATGCCTCGTTACCAGAGCGAGGAAATGAAAATATTAAATATTTCACATCGTCGGGTGGGAATCGAATCTATAACCTGTAGCGTTTTCAGTCATACGCTTGTGTCTCTGACCTGGCCCGGACTGGCCTCAAACCATCTTCTAGGATATATAATGAAATATATTTAAAAATCTTTCGTTACTGACTGATTGACAAATAATGCAAAGACAAAACTACTGGACTTTCTTCGACTTCTCGAAATTCTTAAGAAAAAATAAATTTTCTATTATTGAATTATACAATAAAAAAAATTAAACAGTTCCCGAGATTAGTGCCTTTTGACACCATAAGTTCTTCAGCTTTATAATAATAGTCAGGATAAATAGTTTGCCAAAATTTTCAAACCAATGTTTACTTTAACGGTGTTATCTAATATGTAAATTAAAATTGGGTATATTCTGTTAAATCACAATTAAATTAGATCGGGTTTAGGTTAAGCTATAATCAAGTCTATAGTAATATCTAAGCTATAATAAAGTCTTGCATATTATTGCCAAGAATTATGTTCCTTAATCATAGATGGGTCTTTTTTTCTTTTTAGGGTTTCGTACCTCAAAAGATAAAAACCCTTATAGGATCACTTTGTTGGCCGTCTGTCCATCCGTTAAGACCATTTATCTCGAGGTCACGTGGAGACATCAGGCTTAAATTGATATTAAATTTTCAGACCTACAAAATTGGACACGACGTAAGAGCTTATAATAAAAATAAAGAAAAAAAAATGGTTACAAACTTATAATTGCAGTTCGTTTCATACAAAATTAATGAATGACTCATTTGTGTCATGCAAACGAGTAGTCACTTTTATTTATCCATGCAGGCGAAACTACAGTTACAATTCTAGGTTCACGCTAGATCCCACACATAGCAGAGTAGGTTGCGAATCAGAAAGGGAGCTTGGGAACCTTGTGTTAAGACACTCCGTTCCTTTTAAGACGTTTCCTAGTTTCTGCCTAATTCAGAAGGCATTGCGTGTTGAGTGGTGGAACTTAACGCCACGCTTTTCCAGAGCGATCAATCAAATCTTTTTTAATATTTAATTTCCTCGAGTGAAAATCGAACCCACAAACCTGTCTCGTTTACAACTGCATGCGTGTGCCCCAGTGCCACGAGTAGTATCTGGACTCAGTTAGTAGCTAGTGTAAATATAAAGATACTGAATTCACTATTAAGTCAAAATCAAGTTAATTTTGACCTTTCCAACAAATTTCACTTGTTTTTAATCAAAGGTCTTTATTATGTATTCATATAATATATTACGCATTTGTTTAGGGGTTCACTTTGATCTAAAATTTAATTAACTAATCCCTGTAAGTAGATTAGTTTCCTAAGCTATAGATTTAAAAGGAAATTCTTCTAGTATAGTGGTAGTTTCGATAGTTTTTGGTTCACGCTGTATCTCGCTTATAGTAGGGTAGGCGCAGGAAAAGTAGTGTTCAGACATTATTTTATCAGTGTTGTTAGGATTAAGACGTTTTAATATATTTATGAAATCTTTCCTTGCTTAGGCATATCAAAAAGGCAATGTTGAGCTCTGCAAATCAACTACACTAAAAAACAAGCAAAGAACGAGCAAAGAGAAGGAATAGATAATACTTACAATACAATATTTTGCGTCCGGTGGACACTGATTCAGCTTGGCCGCACTTCGATTGTTGCAAGGTGTAATCGAACCTACGCCGTCACTGTACTGGCCACATTGCCAGCACTTGATGCCGGTGGCGACTGCGACGCATGCCAGGAGGAGGCCCACTGTTGCTAACTTTGTTGAACTCGACATTATCTGGAAAGAAAAAAAATAAATATATATTCAGAATACAGAACTTGACTTACAAGTACTAGTGACGAGAACTTGAAAAAATAAATAATTCAAGATATATCCATTTGACAGTGCGTGCGAAGTCACCAATAAAAGCTAGTATACTTTGTAAGAATATGCCTTAAAAGGAATGCATAAGTATTGTCAATAGTATATTCATCTATTCTCTGTTATAGTAAATTCCCTGAGGCGTACAGTATCGAAACAAAACAATTTAACTCAAACAAGCATTGACGTTCGTGTTCGAACAATTTGAAGAACCCTTTTCAAAGTCCCAATACTTTTCCCATAAGTTTGTATTTCTATCTATTTCGTATACCATAAACCTTATGTTGTAGAGAAGAACATTCTACGTTACATTGTACGTGCTTTTATCAGTAAATAACAAATTTAAGTACTAAATTTATATCTAAAATATTCATAATATATTAAAAAATCAAAAAAATGCGCTGATGGAACCTAGTAGAACTTCATCCACGCTCCGCCCAATTTCTTGTATTGAGTGGACAGAAGCTAATGAAAGGACTTAACTTACAAAAATACATATAAAACACACAAAATTAAAAACAATTACTCCGCCCAGTAACCGAACCTACACTTGGTCTCTTGTCATTCACTACATAATAACTTATAGAAAATTTATTCATTAAGAGATTACTCAATATGTAGAAAGGGGGAATAAATAAGTGTTTGTGAGATGTTGACAAATTGACATTACGGTACTCCTACCTGCGAAAGCCGAAAACAACTTTTGTAGAAAGAATCTTCTATTTCAATATGCAAGTATATGATACTGAGGTTATTCGTGGCGCAGGGGCACAAGCGTGTGACTGTTACGTGACAGGTTGTGAGTTCGATTCCTACTCGGATGATTGAATTATTTACATTTACTCGCTCTGGTAACAGCTCAATGCGCGATGTTGTTTTTCGCCACTTAGCATGCAGTGTCTCAAAAACAGGCGAGAGAGAGAGACAATAGCAACAGAGTGTCTTAACTCTAGGTTTTCACTGCTTACTGCTATATGCGAGATATGGCGTGAAAGATACACACATACTCAAAATATTTTCTTCAAGACATAAAAAATTCAAACCACACAAAACTCGAATCTGCACCTTTCGTTGTATTTTTAAAGCTAAGATCTCATAAATTACATAAGCTCCAGCTGAACCAATTACTTACAGCATACATTCTTTAACAGTTGCCTTTTTATCCTTTTAATTTTTTATAGAAACGAAATACCGAGATCTCGTTTTCACTTCAATAAATTTTTAATAAACTTAAGTTTAACTGATACGTGATTGTTTTGTTTTATAAATAATATTTTATATATGTATATCCATACCTATATTATAATTTCGAAAGTAACTCTGTCTGTCTGTCTGTCTGTCTGTCTGTCTGTCTGTCTGTCTGTCTGTCTGTCTGTGCCGCAATCAGGGCCAAACCGCTAATTCAATTGTAATAAAATACTCATACAGAGATACTTGAGGGTCTTC
>DWQW01009896.1:0-12579 GCA_018249695.1 Heliconius erato demophoon | reverse complement strand
CCTCGACACCAGAGCGAAGAAATGGAAATATAAATTTAAGTAAATATTTCATCTCCTCAAGTGGGGATCGAACCCACAACCAGTCGGTTTTACAGTCACACCTCGTGCCGCTGCGCCACGACCGGCCTCTAATCAAAAGATTCAAAAAATTGACTATCAGAAATAGATAGAGAGAAACAAACAGATTTATTCAATACGAATCAGTAGTTCCATAGGTTATCGTGTCCGACCAAACAAACTCTTCAGCTTAATAAAATTAGTATAGAAGAAAACAATTCGCTGAGCAAGTTCAAAAGTCAGCCAAAAAATCAATGAAAAGCTGTTCGAAATGTAGACTTAGGATCTGATAATTACAGTAAAAGGGTTTTTAGGCCCCCCCTTTGTAAAATGCAGTTCCCTAAGCACGAATTCATACTAAGACTTTTAAATGATTTGTTTTTAATTGTTCACTCACGCAAATGGTAGAAAGGGATGGCAATATTAATGTAGCGATGGGAAAATAATTTTATTTGAATTTTGATGATTTAAGTTGTTTTTTTTTGTTTGTAAGTTAACATCTATATTATACAGACACAGGTATATTTGATATAGAAGATAGTATAAATTTATTTATTTTGCTATTGTTATCGCTATTTCGTTATTTAACTATCGAATTGTTATAGATATAAAAAAGAGGAACATCTACTCTACGGAGTGTAGTGATAACTACAGTAGTGAGTAGATATTAAAAAAATAGTAAAAATTGATAATTTCAGCTAATGATAGCTAATATTTTTTTTTTTTTGCCAACCATACTGCACTTGATCGATTTAAAAGGACTTATGCAAGGGAAGCCGTTGAGTACACTCGAAACTTTTCCACTACGAGGGAGCCTCAATACTGTATTGCAAAGATACCTGTTATACAAAGCCGTCCGTCACATGGGAACAAAATAAGACATAATATATGCAATACGTTCAAAATTTGCTGAATAAATGAAAGTTAAGTCCAATCTTTTCATATACTTTAAAGTGCAATTCATTGTAATGATCAATTTATTATAAGTTTGTAAGTAAATCCTTAAATAAATAAATGAGCTTCACGTTGTATCCCGCATACAACAGGGTAGACAGAGGGAACCTAGTGTTAAGGTTACCCACTTTCTACCGACTTCTGGAGGCATTGTGTGTTGAGTGGCGAAACTCAGCAGCGCTTTACCTCGATACCAGAGTAAAGAAATGAAAATATAAATGTAAATATATATTTTATTATTAATCCTTGTAATGTATATAAACCCATTTTGATTTACTTTCTTTTGTTTGAAAGCGACTTAATACAGAGTTTCATTTCTTAGCTATCACTCAAGAAAATATGTTCAGCGATCATATTTTTTCGAGTGTAAATTTTAAACGTGGAGGAACTCAACGCCACGCTTTGCATCGACACTAGAGCGAAGAAATGGAAATACAAATTAAATTATATGCTGCATTTCTTCAAGTAGGGATCGAACCCTACTACTGTCGCGTTTACAGTCACACTTTGTGCCCCAGCGCCACGACCGGACTAATACAATCTCAATAATATAATTTATTCTGCGGACGACCTACACTAACTAAGTAATTAACTAGCACAGCATACAAAGCGCAATAATATTTAATTAGTTAAAACCGTGTACAGACCGAATGTACGAAGCGATGATAATGATTAAAAACTTTTTAATCGCCTCCAGTTTGTGAAACTGAACATTTATTTATTAAATGCTTAATAAATTAACTTCATAGTAGATAAAAAGTTTTTTTTATGGGATTATTATATTTAAGTTTCACGCTGTATCCCGCATGCAGTAGGGCAGGCACATTGAACTTAGTGGTAAGACACTCTGTTACCGACTTTACGCCAAATTTTCGTGGTATTGCGTGTTGAGTGGCAAAACAGAACGTCGCGCATTACCTGAGATGATATTCTTAAACTTAACTCCTAACTACTTCTTAAAATATATAGAAAATTTGAAAAAAAAACAATTGAGTGTGAATATTTAATAATGTATAACAAAAGATAAAACAAACGAGACCACCACCCTGTCTACTAGTAAACTAACTATAAGGCTTGTTTCGTTGAAGCAGCTCCAGCTCTATACATAATTGAGATTTTAATCAAATCATGAATTAGCCGCAAGATGCTAAGCGATATATCTGACCCAGATTCAGCGGCGGAGTAATGGAAAAGTCAAAAACGAGGTATGAATTTTAAAAATAACCCGCCTGCCACTATAATTTTCTTAGTGTACCTCTACGTTCATACAAAGTGAAGAAAATCTTACAAGCGCTGAATGCCTTAACTTCTTTTGAGAAAAAAAAGGCTAAACTCAAGGGGCTACGTATTAATTAAAAAAAAAACAGAATTATTGAAAATATATATTCACAGCAATTTACGTAAATATATTAGACATTTCAAAAACATTATAAGTAAAAAATAATAATAATAATTAATATTATTCAAATAAATAAAGATAAAAAAGAAAAAATATTAATATTTAACTCATATCGACTTCATGTCAAAAGAACAAAACGTAAATGGACAAACGGAGACGTAAATAGATTTCAACACCTACTTAGTTGCAAAGAAACATGATTTTCGTGTAAACACTTATTTATCTGTCAAGTTCTCTTAATATAAAAGAATCAAAACTTTGCCTCACAATTCATTTCTATTTCTATTTCTATATACAAGAATTCAATCAATATGGAACATAGTCAAGTCGGCACGTCAAATTGCGCATAGCAACGAAATCTTTTATGGCAAGTCTCGAAATTACAATATAAATGGTATTCAAAGCTCCATATTTCCGAGACGCAGACGGTGGGGTGAGGCTCGTCCCTGACCTACGTATACATTATTTATACTATATTCATTGGATAGGGACCTAAACAAAGCTTTTTTATCATCGTAACTATTATTTTTGGGGAATGAAGTGTCTTAACACTAGGGCGTGAAGCTGAAATATTATTTTCCATTTCTTGTTACATAAAAAATAAGATAGATGCTTTTACGATTGCTTAGATGGTTTTTGACGAATTGCCAAATATTATACTTGTTTTCAAGGCATATTTTCACTAGTTAATTTTACATTCTATATTGTAAATATATATTTATATGTAAAACCGAACCAAACTTAGCATTTTTAAATAGATAGAAAGAGGAAACAACTGGTTTAAGACCTGTAACTATCACCTAAAATTGTAGTGACTATCATTTTTCAGCTTCATGCTTTACGTCGCATAAGTATAGACACTCTATTCTTCGTTTCAACACCACAACGTCTAACCAGAGCGGGCAAATAACAAAAATGTATACCCCCGAGGGTGATCTGAACCTACAACCATCATGTTTACAGTCAGAGACTAACCCACTGCGCCACTATAGTTTGCCTAAATTATCTTGCAAAGACAATGAAAAGGCATGAATATGAAAAGGCATATTTTTATTTTGCCTTGACCATTATTTGCATATCGTGACAGTTTATGATAAGAAGATTACTTTAAGGAGTATTATAGAAAGACTTACCTAGTTAAATTCCGTGACAATAACTAATACAAATGTGCGAACATGTAAATGTATAATACAATACTATACGAGTATAGTACATTATGTGAGTCTTCTAACAACAATACAAACAAAAGATGGATGGATAGTTTTATTTTCTAATAGGATTTAGAATCACTACATTTCCACATAGGTTTTTTTCCATATAATGTTGGTATTTGAGTTCAAGAGCTTTATATATTTGCTTATACAAAATTTAAAGAAGGACAAAAATTTTGCAACTGCTATCAAAGTTCGTACCCTCAAACAAAGTATTGGTAGAATAAATCGATCCTAATCGAATAACTAAAACTGTGGTAACCGGCATACAAAAAATCTTTTTTAAGAAAATAAGCATATTGCGAAGATTTGGTAATGACATTTACAAAGTCTTGTTTAGCAAGCAATTGGCACGAGCTCGGTCGCCCTTATACTTAGTATGGAATGGAGACGATCGATTGAAAAAGAAACACCTTCGACTGGTCTGGGATTGCAAGACCGGGGAGCTGTCGCCCAAGATCGTGAGCAGTGAGGATCCCTGCTACGAGCTCTATGGTCCTCAAGAAGAATGAAAAGAAGGCATCATTATCAATTTACCATTCTTTTTTTTTCGGACCATCACCAATTTATCAAATAAAAAAAAACAGCTTCACGCTGTATCTCGCACACAGTAGTGTAGGCAGAGGGAACCTAGTGTTAAGACACATTATTCTCCACTCTCCGCCGAGTTCTGGAGGCATAGCGTGTTGAGTGGCGGAGCTGCCGCACTATACCTCGACACCAGAGCGAAGAAATGAAAATATAAATGTAAGTAAATATTTCCTCAAGTAGGGACAGAAGCCACAACCAGTCAATTTTACAGTCACAACTTGTGCCCCTGCGCCACGACTAACCTCAATCAATTTATCACTCAATTTATATATATTTATCAACAAATTTATTATAAAAAAATATGCAACTATGCAGTAATGATAATCAACATAATCTTGCAACATTAACTCTTTTATAATATTAACAAGATACTATACAAATTACATTGAATATAGAGTCTTATAAATGAGAAAAAGCTATTAAATACATATAAAGTAGTATCGTTTGATGTAAAAGCAATAAGAGGTAACAATACGGCTAATATATCCGCACCATTATGATATTATTCTGTCGTTGGCCAACCGCTACTCATGTAGATTGCATGTGGTCTGGATTACACGCTTACGAGGTATAACTATTAAATAAAAATATTTATTTATTGCTATGAGGCTTCTTATTTTCATAATATATCATGATAGATTTGTAGAACTGAAAATTATAAAATGAATTATCTACAGCTTTCCGTTACTGAGTGATTGACAAACAAAGCACTAACGGCTATTGGACTAAGAAGGCTGAAATTTGGTATTTAGGTTACATAATCTATTGGAGCACTAAGAGAGGATTTTTCAAGAACGAGATAGTTCTCTTTACGTTTTTATATTTATAATATATATTATAATTATACCGACCGATTAGTTATCAAAAGAACACTACTGCTTCTTTTGCTACAATTTCCATGAAACTTTTACATTAGGTACATTGATGGTCTCACACAGAAGCGTAATAAAATGTTCTTGTATAATCATCGTAAGTTTAACACTTATTCCTTTATCATCTACAACAACTACAGGTTAGTACAACTTGCAAATAAAACATTACAATAATATTACTTATTTAGAAAACGTATAAAAATTTTAACGTAGCGGGACTCGAACCCGCGCCTCCTGGAAACTGACCACTAAGCCATACGTTTTCTGAATAATTTTCTTTTCTGAGTGTTCTTTTCTGAGTGGATTATCACTTTAAAAAAAATTAAAAAAATACAATATAAATTACCACAATAATCAATAGCCTAAATGACAATTCCCTCTAATCGCCTATAACTTGTTTCATAGTTCTCACAGTTTGCACGTGCAAGATCTAACAATAGGTTTGCAACGGGAGGAAAAAGAGAAGTGGCGACGGGTGTACAATCTTGTTTTCCAAGTTTATAGCCAAGCTGTAATGGAAGTCGTTGTTGGTTAATTAATATTGTTAATAGATATAATGTATGTATGTAAATATGTATACGTTGACCGTGTTAACAAGAAAGGAAGGTATAACTCATATTCTTGATTACGTTCTCAGTCTTCTCTTAGAGAATAAATAAAATGTTTACAGTACTATTTTATTTATATTAAGTATTTATTAAAAAAATATTTTTTAATAAAATTGGCTTTTTTCAGTCTATTTGAAACTAGCTTTGGCTTTAGATTTGGCTATTTGAAATTCTAATAATATGCCCGTATATATGTGGGACAAAGTCAAGACGGTGATCAAATAAAAGATCTATTCAAATTTTTACTTTTTTTATAAGGTCAAGGTTACGTCTGAAACAACACAAATAAAAAAAAGTAGGTATCTCCTGTGTAGACGTTATTATTTACAGTGAAGGTATTCCCAATTTCCTTGTTTAAGGGTTGTCTAATTTACGTCACCTATTTATGTTATAAGGTACTAGAGGGCGCGCACGGGTTCGCCCGCTTATTTGCCCCCTTACGGGTGAATTCTAAAAAAACTACGAAACACGTGTTCAATAAAATATTTTTAACAGTCTAAATTTAATTTTTTTATAAAAATCGGTGGCGATTTAAAGATTTTTCCATATAAACTTTCAACCCCTTATTTGAACCCTTAATGGGTGAATTCTAAAAATCCATGAAACACGTGTTTAATTAAATATTTTTAAGTCTGAATTTCAATTTTTATAAAAATCGGTGCCGATTTAAAAAAAAAAACAATCCAAACTTACAACCCCTATTTCATCCCTTTAGGGTTAAAATTTTTCAAAATCCCTTCTTAGTGGATGTCCAGATTATGGAAATAAACATCTGTCCCAATTTCACGTTTCTACGCACAGCAGTTAAGGCTGTGCGTGCGTCTTACCTCAGTCAGTCAGGTAGATGTCCTTTTATATATATAGATAGATGATAACATAACATACAGTCCTGGGTTCCAATTCAAGAGTCAGAATAAGTTTTTGAATTCTCTACCATACACTTCCCGTATTCTATGACTCGACTTTTGTTCGTAGGTAAAACCAAGTATTTTATAATAACGAATGGATTTAAGCACTCAATTATCATTAATTAAGCATATAAATAATAAATTTGAATACAATAATAATATCAAAATTTTAAAAGTTAAGCAACGTTTACAAATCAAGGCCTTAAGAAGACAAGAAAAGACAATAGAAAGATAAATGAAACGTACGTAACGTGATTTAATGCGAATATTAACAAGCTGTCTTTTATATAAGATAATAAATGAAGCTGTGAGGGCAAAGTGGACTAAATATTTTTTAAAATTATAACTTGAATCAAAATCTTTGTATAATGTTTTTTTTTAATATATGTATAATATCGGGCCGAATAAAATAATCTACGAATCGTAACTACCATAACGTCGGGGTAAGCGAGTCACCTAAAAACTGTAAATTTTGAAATAAAAAACTTTTCTTAAAAATTATGACAGGGATACTCCCTGTATGATACAGATACACAAAATAATTTGTCTTGGTACCACTAGATACAGGCTGTATCTAGTGGTACAAATTATTTTGTAAGCATGCTAGGCCTATACAACAAAATAATTTCGTCGTGGCGGAGGGGCACTAAGGTGTGACTGTATCGCGACGGTCGGGGGTTCCGCTACTCAATAGGAAATCTCTCGAAAAATTTTACGGAAAGTGGAGAACGGAGTATCTGAACGCTATGGTCCCTCTGTGTACCCAGTTATATAAAAAACCTGATTTTATAAAAATACAAAACAAATTTAAACACTCGTGAGAACTATCCTAAAAATATTTCTTTTATTTTTTGTGATTAGACCACTTTTGCTCTAGGCTGTTTACGTAGAGTTAATTAATCTTCAAGAATGATTTCACGAACGATGAATTGAAGAGAACGCAATTAAAACGCCAAAATGTCAAAGATATCTTTTGTAAGCATTATTATGGGATAAGTTTCGAATTAATATTGTTCCTTATGTAACAAAAAGTAGCATTTAAATTAAATGCTACTTCATTGTTATATTGTACTTGTAAATGTAATTTTAAAAAGTGTTAGAATCAATGCAATATGGAAGTTAAGATACCAATTTAATATCAGTTAAAAAATAATTTACGTCTCTGAGTGCGACGTAATGTTCTGTATATCTATGACTTTTTACATAACATCATGTAAAACAGCTATGCTAGGCTGGTTAGTTAGCTGGCTTTCGAATAATTCTCACGTTTTGCAACAACTGTATAGCTCTCATATGTTAAATTGTAGGTAAAGGCCAAGTCATTCATTCATTAAATGTTATAGTCATTTAGTATATTTTAAAACTTTCATAAATAGCTTTATGTTACTGTCTCTCTTAAGTTAAGGTTTTTCATTCCTCTTTTTGATATAATTAAACATTACATAAAAATTAAAGTAAAAATTAATCTTATTGAGATCCTTTAAAAGCTATTAGCTCATTCTGCTTTAGAAGTAAATAATATACTATATCTTAGTAAATATTATATACAATACTTTTATTATAACAGAATGGCAGGTCACAAAAGTTATATCCACAAAATGAGTCAACGACTGGAGGTCACCTTAATTATTGCAATTACAATTTCGTCTGTTACTCGTAGTCTCACCTAGAGTTGACCTAAAAACTGTATATTGAACTAAACGATTTATATAAAGATCTTTGGCATCTTTAAATAATGCAATATTAATAAAAAAATATGAAGGTTACCGGACTTAATTTTTAACACGGTATCAATTGCTTTTAATAAAAAAAAAACAATAATATCGACTTAATTTTCAATAATAAATATATAATTATCAGAAAATAATCAATATTTTTTAATCGACTTCAAAAAGAAGGAGGTTATCAATTCGACTGTTTTTTTTTTTATTTGGTACCTCAGAACTTTTTATATAAGCTATTGATTTGAAAATGATTCGCAATAATATTTTGAGATATCTATATAAAGAAAGAAATACGTTAAGATTAAGTTAACATAACTATACTTTTTATCCGACTATAGTAAAGCAAAAAAGAGGGTTATGAGCTTGACCGGTATGTATGCATATATATTCACTTTCACTTCCTCCCGTTAGAATTAGGGCAGGTGGTACACGACCAAGGCTGTCTTGTGAAAATGAATATGTATTAAATGTACTCTTAAAAATGTATTACCTACATGTATGTTATTTGTTGAATAAATCATAAACATGAATTTGAAAATTGAATGGTGCATACGCAAAAAAAAATCAGGTGAGAATATATTCCTGTTTCATATTTTTTAGAGCTTGATTATCAGTAGTCGTTTTTTAGTATTTGAACTTAATTCTTTTAAAGCTATGAAGTAAAGAAAATGAAAATTTACATACTGTAAGTATAGTTTACAAAGCTTTCCATCAACCAAAAATTAGACGAAAATGAAAGGCTGACTAATCACTAACCTATTAAGTACCCGCGTCAGACGGACGGACGGGCGGACTGAAGAACAGAAAGACAGAACGACAACGTAGCGGTCCCATAAAAGTTCTAAAAGAAAGTTCAGTGATGCTTACTTTATTTTAGTGCTAAAAAAAGCACCAAAATAAAGTAAACATCAATCAAACCCACTAATCCTTACAAAAATTATCTCAACACATCGTAACGATGATAAGTCACAACAATCCGCTTAGATTCGCACATATAGTGTTGCACCGTGCCAAGGCCAGGTAAAGTGTGCCAGAGTTATGCCACCGGTCCGTTGGCCAATCGCAAATGCTACGTTTTGGTGGAAAACGAGCATTGCACCACTTCGGAGTTCCGTTCTTGTTCTTTAATAATAAACATATTGTTTGGTTGCATTCAAACTTCGGTATTAATTGTTCGCTCCAAACGATTTTTCTAAAGCTTTTGCTTTAATTTTCTTATTATGAAATATTGTTTTGTTTCCTCCGGCACTTTATAAATCGCTCTCAAGTCTGGGAACAGACTTAAAATGCCGTTTTCATTTATAGATATACAATTTATGAAGCATCTCAAGATCGATCTCAGACTTACAGGCGGTTTATAAATAAGGCCTTAGAATGTGCCATGTGTCATGCAACTCCTAATTATTTCTATTTAAGCACGAAAATGAAATTAATTAACTTATAACGAAACCAATAACTGCATTAATACTTAATAGTAATACCTCCATATCAATCCTACATGATCATCCTGATTAGTCTACAATTTTACGCTGTATTCCACATATAGCAGGCTAAGCAGAGTGAACCTTGTGTTAAAACACTCCGTTCCCCATTATCATATCCCGAATTTTTCAGGTTATGCGTATGGGGTGGTGGAATTCAACAACATGAACCCACAACCGTCGCATTTACAGTCACATGTGCGGGTCTTCGTGCGTGCCACTGCGCCACAACAGCCTCAATTAATATACGCAATGATGATACATCATTACACTTCAATATTACACCCAAATAAACATCTAAAATCATTAATATCATTCAAACAGAAACATTCAAAAAAAATTCACAAAAGGAAGAGAATATCGAAGTGCAAAGTTGCATCGGGCGGCGTGTCGCGTGACATAACTAGTGTTGCAATGGGCGTAATGTCGTTATCATTACTTTGCATAGGTATCTACTTGTGTTATCGATCTTTAACCGTTTGATTGACGGTGAGAGATAAGAAGAACACATATATGTGCAGCAACACTCTTTAAAACTGAATATTGATATGTTTATTGTAGGAATGGTTCTTTGCAATAAAAGTTTACAAGATTAAAGTACATAAGATAACAATCGTATCAATCAAAGTTCAACCAACCAAATATGCCAAGATGCCATTTTACTTATTTAATATGCCTCTTTTTTATTAGTAGCCAGGCGGAAAGAATCCCAAATACCGAAAACGGTTACTACAAAGTATGTAAACTGATCATATTGATTTTGTCAAATATTTATAATATTTTATTTATTTATTTAGACACATTATTTTGTTTCTAAAATACGGAATCTAAAGAAATAGGTTAAATCCTAGAATCATATCGTTCGTTTAGTGCAACAATGAGGTAATTGAACATTTTCTCAAAAATCAAGCTAAATATGTCAATGTATGCGGAAATACTATTTACAAAATGCAAATACGTCATTGCTTGCAAATTTTTTTACATTTTTTGCTTACTACGTAGCTTTTACAGGAAGTGTGGGATTCCCTCCCTATATAAGCGGAAAGGAAGTCATGGTCGACGAGAGATTGCCAACTATGGTTAACATAATGCTTAAAAACTGTTCTAATATTTTACATAGGAGACTATTTGTAATAAAAATATTTATAATTTAAGTTTTTACAAAAATTTTTTTATTCGAACATTGATTTCGTGGTGTTAGAATTTAATTCATGAATTTAAAAAATTATAACTCTTTTTTATTACACCTTTTTTTAAGTAATTTTGTCAAAATCTTTGGTTTAAAAGTCGCTCAACAACTCTTCTTTATCAAAAAAAGGTCAATATTTAAAAAATCTATAAGATTAAAACCAATTTTGTTGAAATAATTAAAAGAAAAAAAAGATAGTTATAATTCAAGGCCTCAAGCTTTCAATTATACCAAACAAATCGAGCAATAAAATAGACGTAATGAACTAAACAAGAAAAACGGAAACTTACCGAGTATAAGATGTAATTTGGCATCCGTCTGAAAGGCGTAATGGAGCGTGACGAGGAAGGGACACACCCTAACTGCTTCTAAAACCTATGAAAATAAGATTTTTATTAATATTAAAATTTATTTTATGTTAAGCGTATTACTTTACATGGCTATTTAGTTTTTTTTTACTAAAGAAACTACGGCGTTGTGTACTGCCATATAATTCGCAATGCGTCTTGAATTCGACGGAAAGTGGGGAACG
Organism: Heliconius erato demophoon; assembly: GCA_018249695.1. Lineage (NCBI taxonomy): Eukaryota > Metazoa > Arthropoda > Insecta > Lepidoptera > Nymphalidae > Heliconius > Heliconius erato. Next base: position 1,053 of record DWQW01009896.1, on the reverse strand, counting down.
GTGTGATACTGTGTCTTAACATTAGATTTTCAGGTATCCTCTGCCTACAAGCAAGTAATAAAATTACTTGCTTCACATTTATTTCAGAATTTTTCCCCAATACGGGGCTCGAAACTTCAAGCTCTACGAAGCATTTTGCCGGATAGGCAGAGGGAACTTAGGGTTAAGACATTCCATTCTTCACTTTCCGGTCATTGAATGTGCGAAGCATTGCGTGTGAAGCGGTGGTTCTGAACACCGAGCTTTAATTTTTTACCAGAGCGAGGAAATGTTTTTTTTTCATTACTTAAATGGGAATCGAACCCGCAAGTCGATAGAGTCAAAACGTTGTGCTGTAAGAACTGTCTTAGAACAAAGAAAACGTTTACGTTTAATTCAATTAGCTGATACACTTATTATATATGTCTAACGTAGTCTTCTTACAAAGGCAGTGGCTAAACAATTAAAGTTTATTAAAAACCAAAAAAGGAACAATAAAAATATATATTTATTATTATGCTAGTTTCCTTTATGATACATGATGTACGTATATAAAATAATAAGTTAAAATACCTAACTATTGTGACCGACATTCCGCACATTGTTGGTTCGATTCCCACGCATGAACGTGTTAACCGCATAAAAATATAATAAAAGAAGTACTACCGACCCATTGCTATACAGCGTCTGGCTTTAAGCGCGATCATGGTAGGTTCAATCTCTTCTCAGGGCAATGATATATTTAAATTATTTTTATTTCCCCTCCTTTCTTATGAACATAGCTAAGAAGTTAGGTATGTAAATAACACTAAAATATAACCAATAAAAGTCATAACTAAAAATCAGTTTTATCATTAAACAAAATCTAAAATTATAATAGACTAGAGGGCGCGCGCGGCTTCGCCCGCTTATTAGGAGTGAATTCTAAAAAAAACACGAAACACGTATTCAATAAAATATTTTTAACAGTCTGAATTTAAATTTTTATAAAAATCGGTGGCAATTTAAAGATTTTTCCATATAAACTTTCAACCCCTTATTTGAACCCTTAGAGGGTGAATTCTTAAAAACCAT
>DWQW01009895.1:0-12581 GCA_018249695.1 Heliconius erato demophoon | reverse complement strand
TTTAAGAAAGTGTTTTAATTTTTCTCTATTTTTCTATAAAGGTAGCGTGAAAAGAAAAAAAATAAAAAGCTAACTCTATAGTCCACGCTACTCTCACCTCGTAGCCCTGTTTGATAGTCATCGCGCCTCGTGGCCGTGACCACGCGGCGTAATCCAGACTCTCTTTTTGTTGGCAATGCTGTCGGACAAATATATTTATATGTTATAATTAGGAAATATATATATGGAAAATTATATTTGTAAATATTTTATAACTATAATATATTATAAAAAATTTCATACAGGGTACAATTGATATATGTATAAGTATCTATATTGTATGTTAGTGTACTTATTATGTAAAATTAAAAATAAAAATAAAGATTTTTTATTAAAAAATATATAGATTTTTCTATGAAAATTTATAATAGCGTCAGTGTAAAATAATTACGTGTAATTATCATTTTTATACAAATATATAAAAATCTTTCGTTACTTACGAAGTTACTAACAGACATCACACCTGAAATTTGGTATGTAAGTTCCTTGCGGAATATAGAGGAGTACATAGAGGATGTTTCAAAATTTCTAAGGGAACGAGAAAAAATAGGATTTTTAATCTAGTATTATATATCTCTCTAAGATTAGGCAGAGAAATGTAACGTAAGAACATTTGGTTGATACTCACCATAATTATAGTCTAGAGATAATTATGCGGCGTTGAGTTCTGCCACTCAACACACAATGCCTCCAGATTTCGGCAGAAAGTTGGGAACGGAGTGTCTTAACACTAACCTAGTGTTCCCTCTACCTACCGTGCTGTGTGCGGGATAGTGAGGCTGAGATAATTATACGATTAATAAAATATATCCTACTATCTGTGGCCCGCAACTTTGTCGATTCTGTCAGTATGAATAGAAAGAAGGAAGGAATCGGAATCAGTATCTTAAGTGTTATATGTTAAAGAACCTCATCTTTCAAGAATAGGCCGTCGTGAGTTCGATTACCACTTGGGGGAATGAAATTTCTAATATTTTATATCCTCGATCTGGTAACGAGGCAAAGCGCGACTTTGACTTCCGCCTCTCAACTTGCAATGCTCCAAGAACTTGGTGGAAAGTGTAGTAGGGAAGTGTTTTAACATGGGGACCCCAGGTTTCTACCCTCATCTTTTATAATATAAAATCGCCAATATTTCTTCATAATTTTTTCTAATACTATATTCTATTCTATTCTATATCTTTATGTACCATATAAAATATTTTACATCCATGACCCGGCTAACATATAAAATGTTAGTCCTAAACTAGCTCCATCCCCCTCTAGCCGTGTATGTGTGAGGGGGTGAGGTGATCACGTGACGTAGTTCAAGACGTTCGTATGTGAGGAATAGCTCCTTTTAAAAGTATGGAGTCGAGTAAAATTTTTTTTATGATTTTTATGGAAAAGAATATGAATTTAACAAGAAATTGGTTGTATTGCAAAATCTTAAGGAAATATTAATTCAGGCATTACTTTTTTATCTTACAGAAAGTTCTTAGTTCTTTTTCTCCGTTTATTTAAATCATAATTAACTAGTATTTAACAATTTAAGACAGAAGCTATAATATATATAATAATCCTAATATATCAAATAAAAAACAAACAATAAATTTCCTAATAAACTTATAATACATAATAAAAAATCTAATCATAACAATAACTCCATCCCATTGCTGTTCCCAAGAAAAACCCGCGACACAAGTATTTTTCTTAACTCACACACACACACATTGCCTCTATGTATGCGTAAATGCACACACATGCATATACACATACGACACACGTGTGTAAGTGAATGTGTGAATGTGTGCGTGGGGTAGTAAAATATTATGCTGCCGAGTCTAGAAATAACATTGTATAGATAATCAATAACAGAACATTTTTATGTCGATTCTGTATACAGGGTGATGTGGATTGAGGCAGGTTAAGTTTTCAAGGTAACTTGATACCTTTTCAAAGAAATTTGGGTAAATATTACCCTTTTTGGGATGTTTTGTCGGTAATTTTTAGGCGATAAGTTCTTGTTTTTCGGGCGTAAGTGGCATATAATTTCAAGTACCTTGCTAGCAAAATAAGTTATTTGTTACTTTTGTTAGAAACTTGAATGAATAGTCCAATTAGGCGCATAGGGTATTTTATAAATTAATAATATATATTTTTTTATATAATGTACCATATGAGAACGTCGTGGCGCCTTGGCACATCATCTGACTGTAAGCGCAACGATTGTGGGTTAGATTTCTATTCGCGGAAACGGATTCTTTTAATATTCTTGCTTTGGTGAATATATTAATTTGAACGTTAAGTTCCGCCGCTTATTACACAATATTTGAAAATTGAATGGGGCGTTGGAAGCCGATTACCGATTATGAGAAATACCCTGATATGTGTAATGAAGATAGTTGTTTTTTAAGTCTCACTATATATTACTTAACTTCACGCTGTATCACTAGTAGTAGTCACATAAAGTAGTCAAAGAGAACGGAACGCCAAACGCTACGGTCTCTACATACCTCTTTCGCCTCGACCTGTGTCATCCACTTCTTCATACAAGCCCTCCGGGGCTCCTCATGCTTTTTACGTGAATTTCCTTCAGAATTTTTGATACTGAGTTTTCGAAGGTCAACCGAGGTCTCCACGCACTTGCCCTACCTCTCCACTTTTTTGCCATTCTTTCATCACTCATTCGTACGACGTGCTCAAATCAGCTGAACAGATTCATCTTCATTCTCACTTTGATATCCTCGCTAGTATCTGTCATTCTATGTATCTCTTCATTGCGGATTCGATCAGCTTAGCTGACCCCGTATATCCTACGAAGAGATCGTATCTCAACAGCACTCATTTTTTTTCATTCTTCTTGTGTAATATCCACGTTTCGCTGCCGAATAACAGCGTCAGTACCAACCCTGCCATTATGTACGGCATACCGTGCAGCTGTGCTGACGTTTAGGCGTCTTATCAATGCAGCTAAGACACTGTCAACCCTGTTACCGCCAGCAATAGACCGTCCCGCATCCATTTCGTATCTTCCATCTCTACTAAACATACTTCCCAAATATTCCCCTTAATTCACTTGTTGAGGCCAGTCTTGGTGCAGGGGCGCAAAGTGTGACTGTAAAATCCACTGGTTGTGGGTTCGATTTCCACTCGAGCTAGCAGAATTCAACGTCGCATAAAACGCAATAAGCTGTTTCCTTACCTACATAATTTCGACACAAACAATAGAATATTGCTTGTCTAAGTAAACGTTTCTCGAAACAGAAAAGCTAAACGCTGATTAACAGAAGCTGGGGGCAGCGTCTCAATTTGCGGTGTTCATTCATTTGTCAAAGTTGCAGTCGTAACTGTGAACGTATGTGTATTAAATGGCGGAACTCGATGCCGCGCTATGACAACAGAGAAAAGAAATAGAAAATTTTACAAATCTCATATATTTGTTTTAAATTTAACTTATTTTCAAGTAAGAAAAAAAAATTATAACAGTCGAATGATTCATGTAATAATGTATTTGGTCCATTTTCGATTTACTCGCAAGGAAATTAAATATGTTTGCTGAATTGGACAATAGGGCGTTATAGATATAATAGACAGGAGTGTCTTAATACTAGGTCTCCTCTGCCTACTCTAATACGCAAAAAAAGAGTAGCTTTTTTTTATTTATTTTTTTTAGTTAAGGCTAACAATCCGGCGATAATTTACTTTATTCCCGGTTTGTGGTGTGATTGTTTCGTACTTGATAGCAAAACATAATGTTTTTATGATGTAGTCATTCGAACGAAATGTTGATAATTTATTTGAGGCATTATAAATATTTACTTGTATTTATTGTATTAAAAAGTATTATAAGCAATTACTTAAGAAGGTTCATTGTAATTCGTAATCTTAACTATAAATTGACCTTTGGATAGAACCTAGTGTTAAGGCGCTCTGTTCCCGTTAAGACACTTCCGATACCTATTTGATTGGAGCTAAAAGCAAATAGAATCACGTAATAAATTTAAAAAATTATGTTATGTTTCAATTTTGTGATGTATATAGTTAATATTATTAGGATGAAATACTCAGTGAAGTCCAAAGTTTAAGTAAAAAACCAACTTATTATAAAAAAGGTGCAGTACTTTCATAGAAGTTATCAATAATTAGTTAGTAGTTAAGTTAAAAAAAAATCGCCCTTCGCTTGAACACATCCGTCACCGTCGTACACAGTGACGCCTTCCCTAAATATTGGGGTAGTAGGGTAGTTTGTAATGTAGATATCATGACAGGATTTCTTAGTTATAATCTTGAAATAATTTAATCAGCTCATCAAGACGCAGTGAGATTATATTTGACGGTAACATCGATCGTTTTCAAATCGATTTCCACATAAGATTATAAAAATAATCATTATCAAATCATCATTATCAGCTCCACACTGTTATCGCGCGTACGAGACAGGGTGGCCAGGGGAATCTTTTGTAACGAAACTAAAACAGATGAAGACACTTAGTTTCCCACTTCTGCACAATTTTCAAGACATTGTGTGTGGAGTAGCGGAACTAACATACAATACTGCTCTATGTCAGATTGACCAGATTTGCTTAAGCGATGAAATGAAAACGATTCATTTCCTCAACTGGGAATTAAATCCACAACTGTCACGTTGTGTGAGACTGTTTCACATGCTTTTGATGGCTTCAAAAATTATGATTTTCTGAGTGTAGTAAGACAAAGATAAGTAGAAGATACACCTATACTATAACTATACTTATAACGGATTGTTTTAACACTACTGGTTCTTCGCTTATCGTGAAGGATTATTATTATACATTATGTGGGAGAGATGAGAGAGTATGAGAATATTATATTCAAATTAAAACTGAGAGAGAGAGAGAGAGAGAGAGAGAGAGAGAGAGAGAGAGAGAGAAAGCCTTTACATTACTTAATATACCCTGTTCAATCAGAAATAACCAAGTTTTCTTGGTCTTGATGTAAAAAAAAGTATTAAAATTTTTTTCAGATGAATTAAAATATTTTTACCTTTATATCAACTGTACAATCCTAGTTCTAATTTACTTAATATTATAAAAGTAAAAATTTGTATGGATAGACCATTGTACCACTTTCATATAAAAACTTCTAAACGGATTTTGATAAGACATTACAGCACTATATCTATCCATCCAAAATATAATCATCATAATAACACATAGACAATAATTTGTATAAAGATTTTGAAATTCGCTTAAATTTATTATTATAATAATTAAAACTGAAATCAGGTGTATTCCTAGTTCCATATAAAAGATATATACATAAAAAAATATAAAACAAAAAACAACTACAATATTCCACATATTCTCAACAAACTGTCAGTAAAACTAAATGACCTGTTTCCCGCAAAGTTCCCGTCCCGTCAAAATCGTCCCCGCAATCACATAAACGTCTCGCCACCGATAGCGATCGTGCCGGTGACAGTGACGGATAACGTGGCGATAATGACACCGGATTATCCCGGGATAAGCCAGTGGACGGTGGAAATGTAGGAGAGACGAGTAGTGTGGGTTCTGAGTTCGAGTCCAAGTTGGTAATATTATAAATTAACTAATTGGTCATAGCTTTGTTAAGCTGAAGAAAATCCTGGTCTGCGCGTCTTTTTTTGACGAGGCAAACGGGCAGAAGGACCAGCACATGTTAAGGGGATGCCCCATGTGCCCGATGTAATTATTATACAATTTGGAAAAATTATCCGAAAGTTTTATATATATATAGATGAGATGAGTTATGAGCAAAATGCAGACCCTGGCAACAAAGAAGAAGAAGAGATGAGATGAACAAGGAAGAACAGTTAAATGCAACGTATTTATAAACGCCTCTAGAATCTAAGTAAGATGAGGGTTAATTAAGAAGTTAACCTTCTGAATTTTATGCTTCTCATTCAAAAAACGGATTTATATTACAACATAGCGATAAAAAGGTTTACATAAACACGCAATATTGTAAGCTGTGAGTGATTTGTCGCTTTAAAAATAATCATTCCCTCAAATCGAAATGAAACCCACAATCACCATATATAATAGTGTATGGAACTAGGGTAGGGAACCTGGGAACCTAATGTAAAGATACTCTGTTCCCATTAAAATACTTCTGTTCCCCACTTTCCGCCGAATTTTAAAGGCATTCATTATAATAATTTAAACAATAATAATCACACACTCGAAATCGAACTTACATCCATCGCTCATTATGGCCACACATCCACTTTACCATTACATTCTAATACAATAAAAAGGCTAATTAAGTAAGAGAAACACATACAATTTTCCGTTCAATAAATATTTTCCCCCCAAATTACCTGATTCTATCAACAAGGCACGACGCAGGAGCAAATTAGCGTGATGAGTTGCCGATGTTCAAGATGGATGGATGGGTGGGAGGCGACCGCACTGTGCCGAATGGCGTTCATCTTAATATATTGCAGTTTCACGTCACGCTTTTTCCCGCAACGCAGGTTAGGCTGAGGGAACCAGTGTTAAGACACTGTTCAATTTTTGGCATATTTTTGAGACATTGTCTATTAAAATGGCAAATCTCAACGCTGCGCTTTGCCTACCTGCCTTGAGTAGAAACAAAAATAAATTAAGTATAATAGTTTCTCCAAGTGAGGATTGAACCCATAATCTTACGTTTAGAGACTGATTGGAAGTTGCAAAACGAATAATTTACAATAATGCGGAACGTTCTGTTCAAACTACGCCTAAATTATTATACGCTTGTTACAATTTATTTATGTAGTCAGCATCATTGTACGGTTTTTTTACATATAGGTAATAATCTTTAGAATAAGATTAGATATTCTTAAGAAATATAATTTGGGAAGGAATATGCATGTCCTTTCAAATTTTGTAACAAAAAATAAACAATTATGTGCTACGTGTCCGTCCAATCATATATGTTTTAATTTCTTTGAATAATTTTATAAAAAAATATTAACATAACTAACGAAATATAAGGATCATAAATATTTTTTTATACTTGTTATTTTATATGTGCGTCATTAAAAAAATATATCTTAATTAATATATCAAAAAACAACTTTAAGTATTTAATAGCAAAGTAAAATCTATCTATCTTTAACATTTTTTTAGCTTCACGCTGTATCCCACAAATGTCAAAAAAACAACGTAGTGTAGAGACACATCATTTTCCACTTTTCTTTCTTTTTTATATAGCGAAATTAATTCTGCATTTGTGTAATCATACCAAGTTAGAATCGAATCCACAACTATCGCGTTCAAACTGCGATGACGACGGAGTGCTTAATCACTAAATTCTCATTAACAGTGATAGTGTGAGCAGTCTCCCAGAATTATCGGCTTACCGTAAGCCGTTGACTGTTCGAGGACCTTCTTACAGAATACTAACAAAGGTCTAAACAATCTTCTTATAAAAGATGTTCCCATAAAAAGTTACGACAAATAGAAAAAATGTAGCGGTTAGCTCCTTTAAGGTGCGTGAATTGAATGGTCTTACGGTTTTATAATGCAACTAGATGGTTTTGAACTTTTAATTATTTGTATTGCTTATTTAATTAAGATACTGCTGTATCTCGCATATATCAGGCAGAGAAATTAATGTTAAGACGGTCCGCTCTCCGTTTCTCTTCCAGTTCGATATATTGCGTATAGAATAGTGAAGTTCAGTAGTTTAAATATTTTTTATAGTAAAAAATCTTATTAAAAAAATATGTTGTATTACTAATATATTATTTTAGTTATTTTTTATTAGTTTTTCTATAAGACTGATAAAATATCAAAAAAATATATATTATAAAAATACTTTAAAACCAATATTCTTTTCATATTAAGCTTGGAGTCGGTCATAGCGCAGCGTCACAGCGTCTGACCATAAACGTGGCGGTTGTGAGTTTAATTAACACTCAAAAGAATGAACTATTATCATTTCCTCACTACAAGACAGAGTGCGACGTAAAGTTTTATCACTTGACATGCAAAGTCTTTAAAAATTGTGAATGGACTCTACTAAATTTATTTTCTCCCCGTCTTTTTAACCAAAAAATGCTTTAAATCAAGTATCAATTCACACTAAGCCAAGCAACTATTTAACCCAAGTCACCCCTTTGCAAATAGCGCCTAAGGAAATGAGTTATGTTGCCAATAATAGGTAACGTATTATACTGAGATCATAATATTGTATCGTCACGTTATTTATGGGGCCAATTCTTATCAATTTTTTTATATGACACTCTATAGAATCATAAATAAATCGATGTCATCGTTTGTAATTTACTTGTCAACTTATATTGTTTGGAAATTGTAAAATATTGGTTTTGTTTACTTTGTTATAGGTGAAGAGTGTAATTTTACTGGATCTCTTTCGCGTGTTTTCCATACATGATATTGTCGAAGTAAATTGTGCCCAATTGAAAAGATTTAATTTATGATTTAATATTCTACAATTAATAAATTACAAACAAATTCCAATTTTAAAAAGATATCACAGCATAGAGGAACAGTGTCTGACTGTAAAAGCTATAGCTGTAGAATCGATTCTTTATCGGACCGTAAGAAATTAATTGTTTTCCTTTTCTTGCTCTGGTAACAAGACATTTGAAGATATTTTAAGAATTTTGACATTGACATTGAATCCTGAATTGACATTGAATTGAATTTAACAAGAAATCTCGAAAATAGGGCAGATAATAGAGAACGAAGTGTCTTAACACTAGGTTCCCTTTGCCTACCCTGCGGTATGCTTGTGGAGAAAAAAAAACAGTTGATCAACACACAAAAGTAAGTAAGAACACACTAAACCGTCAGTCAACTTGATTTTTATTGTTCCTACGAAGTTAGTCTTCTGGGTGTTGTCGAATGAATGTTGTCAACAATACGTATGTCGATACGAAAGCCGTCGTAAATACGACGTTATATTGTTTTAGGAAATTGTTACCAGAGTTAAGTAAAATAATTGCTCCCTTGAGATAGCGAAAAACTGTTGTTACTTGGTAAAAATAATAAAAAAAAATGTACAAATTTTAATGTAGCGGGATTTGAACCCGCCTCTATGGTATCCAAGAGTTTAAATATACGTTAAAATTTTGACACATTTTCGAAAAAATTTTTTCTTAAGTGTGTATTGGCACAACATTTAAAATAATTGTTAATAACAAATATATATTATAATTGTGATAATTACACGATTCCTTCAAGTTAAATAGAATTTCTTATAATATTCTGTGTAAAATATAAAGTATAATATCTCATTCCTGTCAACAGTGACCTCAAATCTGACGTTAGTTTTGATACTGAATGCAAAAGTCACAAAAGTTTATTGATAAAGTGTATTTGTGCTATAAATGAAAATAGAGATAATATCCAATACAAAAAAAGTTTCCCACATAGCGGAGTAAACAGAAGTAACCTGATGATAAGACACTCTGTTCCCCAATTTTTAAGACATTGTGTGTGAGTCGCGGCTTTTTAAATATAATCATAACCCCGAGAGGAGATCCAAGCCACAACCATTATGTTCTCAGTCAAACGTGTGCTACGACTTTGTCAATATCCAATAAGAGCTCAATATCTCAAGTCAAGACTCAATTTTTCAAGCAATATAAGAGTATCCCGGGAATTATTTGATTTGATGCCACCATGCGTAACGTGCGTTAATCAAGAGTTCTTGCAAGCTTTGGAATGATATATTCTGAGATATTTCCTGGGCATTATGATTTGGGAGCTTTCAAGCGTCGTGCGTACAGACACTTTCAGTCTCTAGTCCGGCAACGCATCGGCTATCCACTCAGGTTGTCGATGTCCATGGGCGAAAGCTCCTCTTATCACCAAGTATGCCTTTGGCTGATTTTCATATAAAATGGCGAAGTTTTTGTAATAAAAAAGAGAAGAATTTTCACTTAATGCGCTTACTCTCCGTTAAACGCGTAAGTGCAAATATAATTTGTAAAACACAATACAAATTATACATACACTTCAACATTAGACCTACCATTAGACACTTAATTACGTTAAGAAACAATAGAATAGTACCTACGTACAAGTATATCGCTTACAAACATTATTAGTAGGGTGTTCACGATTAATCCGCTAAATTAGACTTGTCCCGGCAAAAATCGATTAGGGGCCGAAACTCGCAATTCGCAAGACTCCGTCTCGGCAAAGATAAACATGCCAGACTTTTTTTTTGCTACAGAGACATTAACCAAGGATGCGTTTAGGGTGACCATATTGGACGTTGTGTGTGGACAATAATGAAAACAATAATGCGGTCATCGTGGCGCAACGCGTGACTGTAAAGGAGATGGTTGTGGGTTAGATTCCTACTCGTGGTAATAAAATATATAATATTTTCTTTTTCTCACTCTGGTCACAAGAAGAGTTTGGCGATTTGTAAAGCACAGCGTAAAACTTCAATTTAATTTCTCACAATTAATAATTTTATAAATTCATGTTAACTTTACATAGATTAAACTTCACATATAAAGTTAGTATATTTTTTTTCGACGCCACTGCTGCTGTACTAGGGGAACTGAATGAAAGGCATATAGAGTGCAGTAATAAAAGAGTGTGTATAGTGGTGATTCGTATTATGTTGGTTTGTTTGGTTTGATTTTTTTACTGTTATGTAGGATGATAGTGGAAGTTAAATTAATAAATTAAATAAATGTTGTATGTACTACGTATTTTATTAAACTATTTATATATTGTGTATGTTAAAAAATATTTATTTAAACATTTTTGCGTAAAAATGTTTTTATGGGCTTACAATAATAAGGATGTTATTTTTTTTCGAGTATAAGTAATGGAATATTTTTTATAACTTTTCTTTAAAATTTAAATTACTTAAATTTGAATTGAGGTTTTTTAAAATTTATAAAAATGCAGTATAATTCACAAATTAAATTACACAATTCAATTCTAAGCACTATTATATCTTATTATGATCAGCATTATAATCATGCTACAATAATTATGATAAAGAGAATAAATGTACATTTACAACAACTTAAGTACTACAATTATTTAACACTATAAATGGTAATCTGTTTAAGAAACATTCTTAAGGTATAATTCATAAATCAATTTCAATATTTTACTCTGATAGTGTTGTTTGAGTAATTGGTACAAATCAAAACTTGTTATAGTTAATAAAATTGTATATTTATTGAGTGATTTTGAATAATTTATTATCTTAGAATAGACTGAGAGAGGCTAGTGATAAATAAACAAATTAATATTTTTTTGCAATTTGCTTTAGCGGGTCAACAATTGTAAATATTGTCTATCAATATAGAGATCTATATTTAGGTATTTATAAAACTCTTCTGTTACCCAGTGACTGGCAGACGATAGACGAAACAACTGGACGTAGAAATTTGAAATTTGGCACATGTTATGTAGAATATAATATTTCGATTAATTCTTTAAAAAAAATCCTTTATTCCATTTTAAAGTCCAAAAAAATATAAAATCAAACCGTACTTGCCCTACAATTTTATTTTACTAAAATTAATCTGCAATTTTATTTTATTGGAAAAAAAATTACAGAAAACATTCTATTAATCATTTGCATCTAAACCATACCAATAAACAAATAATATTATAAGTTTTGATACTATCTGTATATCTAAAACAAAAAACCAATTAGTATCTATCACAAATTTCCTATACACAAACATTTTCTTCACCAACGTCACCCTACACGATGTCATTAGACCTTGCGAGGGGGCGTCATTACGACGATGAGTAGCCCAACCATTAATCTTCGGACCGGTCTCTCGGCTGTCAAAATTGTGGCCACCGTACATAGATATGTGCTATTGTTCCTCTTGTTTCTGAATTGAATATTATTAATATAATGATTATATCAGATTATAGGACTGTTATACGTTCCAATGGGTTTAGGTGGTGGTGCCAAGTTTGGTGGTGTGGATATTGAAGCAATTTCTCTAAGGGTCAATGTTCAATATATGTTATAGTATTTAGCGTAGCGGATTCAATTTTTAGTTAAAAAATATTGCCGTATTTGTAATAATTTTGAAAGTCCTTTTGGTTTGATAGCTTTGTACGTTTTAAGAATTAATAAGTGGGAAACTAAGAGTTCTATCACTAAGTAATTTATACTGGATCTCTTTGTAATTTACTCTGGGTGAATACGGTATTTTTTCATGTTTTGTTTGTGTACAATAAAGTGTATTACGTTTTGCTCTATTCTATTCTATATATTTTATCTCTGCTAGGTGTAGAGATGATCAGTGATAATTAGAAAATTAAATTGTTGTCTTTATTATTTTTTTTATTCCCCACATGACTTAGGTTGGCTAGTAGAGAAAGCTTTTGAGCGTTAAGTCCGCCGCCTATTGAGCATATTTTTGTACTGTGTATAAAATTTTGTGCAAGAAAGAATTAAAAAAAAATACAATTTATCAAATTTGTACTAATAATTAATTTAATAGCTCTAGCAGGAATTGAACTCCCGACAATTGAAGACTTTTATAATTCTATGCAAAAAAGGGCACAAAGACATTGTGTTAATTTGTAATT
>DWQW01009894.1:0-12582 GCA_018249695.1 Heliconius erato demophoon | reverse complement strand
TTTAATTTATACAATTTCTCATTCTCTATCTGAAAGTAAAATTTGTAAAATTTCTGTATAGCAATTTAAAATAAAATGTAATATAACATATATTCAAGATGTTCGAGCTTTTTTTTAAATAAAAAAATGTCATATAATTGTGGTATACGTAACACGGACAGTATAGGGAAGCTTTCCTTAACGTACACGTAATGATTACGCAACGATGAGCTCACGTGTCTTCATGATTATACATATATTATATATAGATATATGTATGTGAGGTTTATATAGTGATTTTGAGGCATCCGTCGTGGTGGAGGCACACGAGCGTATGACTGCAATGCGAAGGTTGTAGGATCGATTCCCAGTCGAAAATCGGGGAGTGTCTTAATACTAAGTTCTCTCAGCCTGCCATATATGCGGGATACAACGTGAAGATGAAAGAGAGATTTAATAGAGTAGATTTTGTTGATTTGTTAAAAATATGAAAATATATGAACGTCTAAATAGATACGTAAATAATTCATAGAGTACTAAGTGTACATTAACTTGGTTCTCCGATTTCTGCGTAGCAATAGAAGAGACAAAAAATATTCGTTTCCCTTAGTGAAAATTGAACTCAAAGAGCACTCAGACTCTATATCCTAACATATTCCATAAAAAAACTGTCACACTTTGTGCCCATGCGCCACGATTGGTCTCGATAAATAAAATTGTAACATAACAAAAAGTATAAAGTTACTAGAAGGAATAAAAACATACGATAGTAAGTCTAAGTATTTTAGATGAGAATATTTTATATTATTCATACCTATACGCATTAAAAAAAAAAGAATTTAAAAAATAGAATCTGTTTTAAGACATTCATTCATCTATTCAACTGTTAAAATTTAGGGGGCCCTTGTGAGTATGTATATGCAATAACTAGAGCCTGTGTGTAAACATTATGTGATGCAGGATAGCTGCCAGTTCATGTAATAATTAAATTATACCCTTGACTTTGAAAAAAGCTACTATAGAGTTTCTTGCCGGCTTCTTAGCAGAACTGCCTTCCGAACAGATGGTAGTTTTTTTTGTTTATATGTTATTTCGACGATTCAAAAGTACTCATTCTATCAATTATCTTAATATCAAATAGATTATTGAATATATAATAATATATAATAATTAATTATTATATATTATTATATATATTATTAATTATATATTATTATTAATTAATAATTAATTATTATATATTATTATACATTCAATAATCTATTTGAATAAAAAATATTTTGAATTTGAATTTAAATATATGTAAAATTCTTAAAGGAAATGAAAATACTTTCTTAGAAAATGTAGGTACTTTTTTATTTTTAACTTAGCGGGATTTTAATCCGTGCTGCTTCTTCTGATATACTTTAGATATACTTATTTAGTAAACGTATAAAAATTTGAACTCGCTCTGACCACTAAGCCATACGTACGGCTACGTGGTCAGAATGCCTGGTCGGTTTCTAGGAGGCGCGGGTTCGAGTTCCGCTAAGTTCAAATTTTTATACGTTTTCTAAATAAGTATTTTTCTTTCCTAAGTGTCGATATCACTTTAAAAATGTTTAAAAATACTTTAGATATATCACTAAGTTGAATTCGAACCCACAGCCACATTTAATATATCTCACCTACACTATAACAGCTCAAAATTAATATTTTTTTAACAATTTATATAATAATTTGAGTAATGTATAAGTGTGACAGAAGTATTGGCAACTGCAGCCTTTACGGGTCGGCGGTCTTGCGGTATGACAGCCACCTGCTTTTTACTGTTAATGTTAAATAAACTTACATAATATTGAATGTTAGGTTAGAATCTTTACAATCTATCTTTCAATTAAAGGAAAACAATTAAAAATCTTTTAAAAATCCATTATAATTACAATATAGAGAAGTAGAGTTCGTTCACCATACGATATATAAAAAAATGCAAGAACAGAATAATATTATACAACTAGGCTCTTCCTTATAGCAAGGACTAAATAAACTAGGTGCAGTGCACAGAGTCTGACTTATATATTGGACTTAATTGATTGAATCCCTCTGTTTACTCTACAATACGTGGGATACATGGTAAACCTATAATGAAAAACGCTTTAAATCATACATAATCATATCTAAAAAACTATAATATCTTATACAATTATAAAGAAAAAGTAGCAAAATAATAAAGGAAGCTGAGTGTAAACAGACGCACAATGGTTACCGTTTGACGGCAAGCACCGTTCCGGGTCGGTGGCGACCATCTACACCTGTTGCCGGTGCGGTAAGAGTGGATTCAAAGTTTGGATAATTCGAAAATGTTATATGAAAACTATAACAATTTTTTAAAATTATATATAGTTTTGTACCATTTTTAAATGTTACATTTTATTTAGGAATAAAAAATTGTAAAAATAATATAACTAGTTAAAAAAACTAAAGATTATAAATCAAATTAAAAATTAAATCAGTTTCACGTTGTATCCCGCACACATCAGGGTAGGCAGAGGGAATACACCGTTCCCCACTATCAGCCGAATTCTGGAGGCATTGCGTGTTGAGTGGCGGTTAAAGATATTTTGTAACATCGGCTGGTAAATCTAACAAATTTCATATATACTTATTTACTCAAGTGGTGTCATAATTGTGTAAAAGCAAACTAATAAAAAGATCATTCAATATAAAGAATTGGTAACAAACATCGATTTTAACATAATCGTAAATATTAAATCTAAATTAACATTAATTATATTATATCGAATAGTTACGAATCGATATATTATAATTTAGGCGCTAATTATAAATTGTAATTCGAGACAGCCAATCTAGTTAAGAAATTCCACTTGTCCTTGCGAGTAGAATGTGTGTTTTAAACAACAAAGTAACTTTCGTACGGAAAAACATCAATCGTGACCTAAATGTTTAAATTTATTATAAACATAGGTACATGAAAATGAGATGAGGTTTAAATTTTACTATTTTATTTTAAATTTATATTTTTTTACGTCACCTAGAGCGTGTCGTCTTTTATTGGAGATTTTATGTTATTTTAAGTATGTAAAACTTAACTAAGTATATATTTTTTTATAAATTATTCTGGTAAGCTTGACTTTAAAATAAACTCTTACGTGTAGAAACTAATATGCAATAGAGTTATGCTAAAAACGTTTGTAGAATGATTTATTACTTCTCTGTCAAGCGATTGTTCTTAGAAAAACCGTACAATTGTTGAATAAATAGGAAAATCTATACATGGTGTACAACAATTATATAAACGTATAAAATTACAAGTATCTTGAGTTAATCGTCAATATAATTATTAAATAATAAAGTAAATAATTGCTTATTACTTAAATTCGATACAAAAACTGAAAAAAAAATAGAGAAAAATTTTACCTTCTTTAAAAACAGCTGTCACATAAAAAAAAAACTTAGGCACTACAATATTATCACTGAAACTGTCACTACACAATATCGTAAGATTGAATTCAATTCGCTATATTTACTTCGTCGAGTGTAAAGTTCGGCATGCGCGTGCGCACCCTATCGCGCGCTACTGAGACTGGCAGTGCTGCGAGGTGGGAGGAAAAGTGCTATAGTGTAGATCTGTTAATAATAGCTCGATTTATTACAAGTCAATGTTACGACTTTATACAACGTAATTATGTGTTGTTTGTGTATATATTTTTTTTGTTTCACATATCTCTCGTAAGCGTTCCGTATGTAGTGTTAAGAATATAGTGTTAAGACACTGAATTCTGACCTGGTGTTAAATGTTATTTTTTCAATTGTATAATTTCTGCTACTAAATTAAGATAAATAATTAGATTAAAAAATCTGTTTCACCTTAAACAAATCTTGGAGCAACATAACATTTAGGTAAGCGTTACATTATTGTAGACGAGTGAGCATTCTCTATTCAAGCTATCATTTCATATTGCTTGATGAAGCCCTACGCTATAGTTTTTCTTAACTTAACCCAACTTAGCTTCACGCTTTATCCCTAGCGGGATAGTCAGAGAGAACGGAGCGCCAAACGCTACGGTCTCTACATACCTCTTTCGGCTCGTCCACTGTCATCAACCTCTTCATACATGCCCTCCGGGGGGTCCTCATGCTTTTTACGTGACCTTCCTCCAGTATCTTTGATACTGTGTTTTCGAAGGTCAACCGAGATCTCCATCTATCTCTCTTACCACTCACTCTTCCATCATAAATCTTTTCTGCCATTCTTGCATCACTCATTCGTGCGACGTGCCCAAACCAGGTGAGCACGTTTTTCTTCATTCTCACCGTGACATCCTCGCTAGTACCTGCCATTCTATGTATCTCTACATTGTTCTCTGATCGGGTTCGATCAGCTAAGCTGATTCCGTATATCCTATGAAAAGATCGCATCTCCACGGCATTAAGAAGAAGAATGAAAGAAAGATCTTTCATTCTTCTTCTTCGCGTCGGTACCAACACTGCATTGTGTATGGCCAAAATAAAGACCAAGTGGCGACGAATGCGGCGTTGGGGATCGCCACCCAACACGATATGTCCGGAACTCGGGAGGTGGAGGACGGAGTTACAAATAGTTTTTCTTACATAAAAAAATTACGTCTGTATACATTTAGGTACTTTTAGTATTTTTAGCTTCACACCGTATTCCGCATTCCGTGTTGAGCGGTGGAACTCAACGCCGCGTTTTGTTTGGCTTCCAGAGTGGGGAAATGAAAATAAATAATTCTCCGGGTGGCAATCGAATTCACAATCGTCGCGCTTACAGTCATAGGCCACTACGCCACGACTGCGACATGTTTATCAAAATGTAAACCTACATATCTTATTTAGAATGTGTAACCAAAAAGTTCACTAGGATGTATATCAACTGCGCCGAATATACAATGGATGCCAGAAAATCATAAATAATAATCTGTACATATAATAAAATAGTGAAAATATTTTGTCTGTACATTTAGTATTTTTGGCTGAAGTGGGAAAGTACAGGAAAGTAAACGATTTACTTAAAAATTTTAACACGGCAAAACATTTATTTATTTAATTATTTATATATACTTTATTGCACAAATCACAAAAAAGAAAAATGTACAAAAGGCGGGCTTAACGCTAAATAGCATTCTCTACCAGCCAACCTTGTCATGTGTGAGAATAAGTCTGTAGGTGTGCAGAAGTAAAATATACCTACATATACATACATTAATATTATATAAATACATAATTATACAAGTAATAAAATATATAATAATAAAATATAATTATGATAATATAACATCGATATTCTAAATAAACTAAAAAAAAAAACAAACCATATACATATATATACCATACCAATATATACAAATAATTACATAATAAATTAAATAGATGAATAATATACAGTCTGTTTCATCAAAATCGGTGCATTAAAAAAAAGTTATCGTCATTTGAATATCAAAAGAGCATACAACGCATGAGTTTGCCTGCGACTATTAAATATCGTGTTCGATTAATATATTTTTTTGTTAAGTGTAATCTCTATTATTCTTATATTAACTTTAACATAAAACAGTTATATTTTTTTAACTATGTCTGAATAGTTACAGTGCAACTGTAAGTCCAATAGAGAGCGCTGTGCTTAAGATGTCATTTTCTGAATCGAACTTGTAAGATTCTCCTTGATGGCTGTGGTGGGTAAGCACCTCTCACTCTCCAGTGCGGTGAGGGCCATGCTGAACAGTGAGAGGAACTGGTCTGCAATGGTCTGTTCTGCGAATCCGTTTTGGCACTAAAGGAGACCGCAGAGCGGGTCCGTGAGTCCAGCGCTAATGCAGACTCGCACCTCTACCCCCTACCCTAGAGGAGCTACCGCGGGAAAGTCAGTGATCCTCCTGCAATTCATCTGAGGCTGCGGGTGCCGTAGGAAAAACCCCAGGGCACCCTGAAGGTAACGGTGGCCGCAACAGGCTTGCCTTCCACCGAGGCGTCGTAGTAGTATGCGCGAGCGATCCTGCAGTGTCTCATTTTGGTGGAGAGGGTTTCCGCTGGGTTTTAGTGGGTAGGATCGGTTTCACTGGTGAGTACTACAGTACCGCTCATTCGTAAGGCACTGGCCTTCAAATGCATTTCCCAAAAAAAATACTACTATTATTATACTTTCTTTTTTCAGTTGACCTATAACCCCATAGTCCCATTTGCACTTAAACGGTTATTTTCGAATGTGTAGTATGCTGTTGGTCCTAGTGGGCGCGGTCAGGTTTTGTGGGAGGCTGAGCTAGACTTCTTCGTCTTGGCTTGATCACCGTTTTATAAGTTAAAAATTAAATCGCTCACAGCAGTGTAGGTAGAGGTTTAGTGTTAAGATACTCGGTTCGAAATTTTCCGTGTTGAGAGGTGGAACTCAACCCGCGCTGTGCCTCGAAACCAGATCGAAGAAACAAAAATATTCATTTGAATAAATATTTATTTTCCTCAAAATGGGAATCGAACCCACAACCAGCCGTGCTTACAGTCACACACTTGTCCTTGTCCTTGCGCCACTACTGGCGTCACATTTTATAGGTGCTAAAAAAAAGATTTCACTGAGTCCCAAGAGCGTATCCTATTCGATATGAGCCTTGGCTTGCTTACAAAATATAGATTTTTTCTTTAATACAGCAAATGTACTAATCTAAAATACTACTAAAAATGTGTTTCGGAGAAGGATCAGTTTCTAAGAACTTATGATTGATTAGTTATATCTAACATCTCATTTTAATGGCCAACGTCTTTAAGATTAAGATTCTATTTGATAAAATGACTAACGAGAAATATAAAAAGCATATTAAGTTTTATTGACGTCAAATAAGATAATTATAATATATGTATATAATCTTTTTGAGGTAAAACTGACTGTTCGATCCCCACTCAAGGAGATGAAATATTCACTTAAATTTATATTTCCATTTCTTCGCTCTTGTGTCGAGGTTAAGCGCGGCGTAGAGTTCTGCCACTCAGCACGCAATGCCTCCAGAATTCGGCAGAAATTGGGGAACGGAGTGTCTTAACACTAGGTTCTCTCTGCTCATCTTGCAGTGTGCGGGATACAGCATGACAATAATTGGAACACAAAATGTATATATTTTTTATTTCATTTTTTTGAATTAGCGTTTATGATTTTCGGCAATTTTGTTAATACAGATATTTTTTTTTAATTGGCGTTTTATTTTTTTTTCAGCTTCACACAGGGTAGGCAGAGGGAACAAAGAGTAAAGGCACTCCGCCCATTTTCCGCCGATTTCTGGTAGCCTTGCGTGTTAAGTTGCGGAACTCTATGATAGAACTCGAGGATAATTAGCGTTTGATACCAAATATTTAAAGTATTTTTTATAGCTTCATGCTATGTCCCAAATAAAGCAGGATAACCAGAGGGAACCTGTGAACCTAGCGATTACACTAGGTAGTATATTAATACTTCATTCTCATTAAGATAATACCGTTCTCCATTTTCGTTAAGTGGCGGAACTCAATGCCCCGCTTTTCCTTGTTAACAGAGCGAAGAAATGAAAATATTTTATTTTTCGAGTGGGATTCGAACCCACAGCGAAAGCACGATTCGAAAGCACAGCAACAGCAGTCACACACTTGTGCCCCTGCGTCACGGCGACCGTTCGTGTATAAGTACAAAAATGTTCAAAATCAAATCAGATTCACACTGTATCCTGCACAAAGTACGGTAGGCAGAAGGAAACCTAGAGTTAAGACACTCCGCCAAACATTCACATTCCGCCGAATTCTGGAGGCATTGCGTGTTGAGTGGCGGAATTCTACGCTGCGCCTTGCTTCGGCACCAGAACGAAGAAATGAAAATGTAAATAAATTTAAATTACTTGGTTAAATTTAATGTTGTATGACATGAGAGCCAATAGTCTAACCACCGAGGACGCTACAGATCGTGCAAAGTGTTTTTAATGCGCGGTGTGGAAATAGATTATTAAAAAAATGGTATTAATTTTTTTTGTGAGGAATTAAGGGTTGAAACAATTATATCTTCGGCACATTCAAATTTGGGGCCAGTATTAAATCATTATAAATTAAAACATAATAATATACTACTTTTTACAGACTTTCTATGACCCCGTGTAAGGCCAGGAGCGCTAGGCATAACCTAGTCCGGTATAAATATATACTTTTATACACAGAACTGAACGTATCGATTGATTGGCACATTGCCTGAACTCAGAAATTAAATAGTACTGATTAAAAAAGGGCCTTGGCGCCTATACATTTAGAATAGCACTAAAATTATTTTACTATTTTGCTATTATAAAAATAGCAGGCACGCTCATATTAAAGATTTTATTGTAGTTTAAAATATTTTTATTTATCTATGTTTATGTATAACTAATATGAATTATATAATATTATTATTCTCTTAATTTAATATAACTCAAAATTTCTGGTTATAGGGTAACATGCACATGCACATAATTTTTAAAATATAATTGCATTGTAATATTGTAAATGAAAGAGTAAGTAGTTCTTCCGATCTAAATAGAAATACACAAAAGGCGCAAAGTCAGACATAAAACTCTAAAATTATGTTATTTAAATAATGAATCAAGCATGTAAGCTTACGAATTTTATTGTGAAACCACTTATTAAATATAAGATCTTCTTCTTCGCTATAAAAATACACCATTGGCACATTTACAAAATTTTCTTTACTTCTCTTCTTTCTACATTGTCAGATCGTAGGTTATTTAGCAATAAATTACGAAATGACAAATGCAGAAAGACCTAACAATCAATAAAATTGCACAAAAAATCTAACACAATAATATAAACCAAATCAAATCAATATCTTTAATTAATTTATAAACACTTGTTGTTATTTGACTGACAATTGACTTAATTAAACACTTATTAATTGACTCAGTTGTTAACAATATTAAATAAGTAATCGATGACGTAGACATAAGCAATCGTATTTATTAATTTCGACTCTATGCATAAAAGCATTAAAGCGTTAGAGCATTTAATTTTTCTTAGTTCAAGGTTGATTTCAAATATTTTTTAACTCTTTTCAGGCAAAAAAATCATGTCGTTGGCTATATCCAAGCCGGGATATACCTAATATATAAGCGAATAAAGTTGAGAAACTTAAGTTTGCGATTCTCGCTGTATCAGAACTTGGCAGGGTAAGTATAGGGAACCTGGGAGTCTAAAGTTAAGATACTAAAACTAAAAAAGACCATTTAAACACGCCCGTTCCCCATTTTCTACCGGATTCTGGAGGCATTGCATGTTGAGTTCCGGAGCTCACCGTTGTGCTTTACCTCGTTACCAGAGCTAGGACATCATCATCGTCGACGGTGCAACAGCTGCAGGTAGGCCTTGGCTTAGTCCAGAATATTTTTCCACAATGACCTAGTATTAGTCGTCTCTTTCCAATTAACTTCATACATCCTAAATTGTCAAGTCCTCATTGACTACGGCCATCCATTTGAGTTTGGGTCTTCCTCGGTTTCTTTTACCATCTTTTTGCTTACCATTAAGTAAAGATTTGGTGTTAAAGTTTCACTCATTCACTCCACACGTGCTACCCATCGTAGGCATGCAACTTTGATAGTTTTAATTATATCTGTTTTGTCATACATGAGATAAAGCTATTTCTCCTACCCCACTGAATATACGTTTCAAAATCTTTTTCAAGAACAAGCCAATGCTTGTTAACTCAATAGTTTGCGTCTTTTTTACTCCGCACCGAACTCTCTGATTTATACGTTAATGTAAGCAAGGTCTTGTAGACAAGAAGTTTTATGCATCTTGAAAGTATTCTGGATCGTAAATATTTTATTATACCGAAATAGTTTTTATTGATTGTCATAATTATCCTGCATATATCTGAAGACACATTGTTATCCTGCGTTATTGAAGCGCCGAGATACATAAATTCATTGATTGAATCAAAGGTGCTACTGTTCATTGATAATTTCGAATGGTATTACTAGTGCATTCAAAGGTTTAAACGCTATTATATACTTTGTTGTACTCGCGTTTACTTGAAATCTGATTTCTTCAGATAACTTTTCAGAGCCTGGTATGCAATTTCCAATGCAGGCAGACTACTTCCTTTTAGGTCCAGGTCGTTCGCGTAACAACTTACTTAATTTGAAATAATTTGAAAAATATGTTACCAGCAATTTCAATAATAAAGCAATATTAAAAAGAAGCGCATCAAATGTTTTTTTTATAAAAACCTATAAATTTTCACTTTCAATGGATTGAACAATGGATTTCATACAAAATGCAAGAAAAATAATGCATAAATGTTCGTATCCTTTGATTGAATTGATTTAAAAGCTTGATTTTTATGCTCAAAGGGACCGTAGACCTGAATATTTGATACCAATTTCAACTTCACGCGATCTATAGATAAATGATCTTGACAGACGGATAACAACGTGTATGTTATATTATAGGATCTATAAGGAATGGTGCTGGTAATAAGGCTAGATTAATTAACCTCATCTAAGACACTCCGTTCCCCACTTTTCACCAAGTTCTGGAGGCATTGCGTGTTGAGTGACGGAACTTAACGCCGCACTTTGCCTCGTGACCAGAGCGAATATAATGAGCGAAATAAATATATTTTTTTATAAAAAAAATATATAATAAAATAACGTAGTTAAAAAGTAAAAACATTTTATAGTGGTACAATAAACATGACAATTAACAAGTACTAATGACTGTAATAAACGTTATTTCTTACTAAAGCGATACCTAATGCAGATTGTTGCATTCCTTGAACCGTAATATTATATTTTTGAACTTGTCTTATTATTATTTCTAATTTATATTCATTAATATATTTATGGTTTTAAATTTATTGAATGTATAAAAATATTTTAAAGCAGCTTCACGCAGTATCTTGTACAAAGCAGGGTAGGCAAAGGGCACCAGAGCAAACAAATGAAAATATACATTTTAATAAATATTTCATTTCATTGAGTGAAGATTGAATACACAACCATAAAAAATATCGTCTTAAAAGGTGAAAATCTCGTTATTTTTAGGTTTTCAGGGACGCGTTGTTGATCATTTTTTGAATGCGTGAAGACCTCTTCTTACGGAGAGTACTTTTAGGTATTTCATATCCCAGAAAAGCAGCTTAGCCTATAACATCCTTTTTCATCCCATATCTGTTCTCTTATACTATCATTCTTTCTATACATGTTTATAGTTTATATTAAAAAAAAAACAAATGTCACAGAAATAAAATTAACATTTTTTTAAGTTAAATCAATAATATTAAATGATCCGAATCATTCGCAAAATATAAGGTCAGTACTGTGACTAGTGTATCACTACACAAATATTCATCAAATATTTCATATCCTCATGTGGGGATGGAACTCACAACCAATCGTCATAATTTGTGCCGCTGCGCCACGACTGGCCAAATCGAATTTCTTTAATGTAAGTATGTACGTAGTATTTTTCTATATGGGCGCTCGAAATTCCCTAAAATGAACATGTTACTCGACTCCACCTTATTAGTACTTTATTCATTTCATAGGTGATAAACATTATAAAACGAGTATTTAGTATAAACTGAATGCTTTAATTTACTAGTATAAACTGAATGTTATAATGTATTTTACTTTGTATTTAGCTTAGAATAGCACTATGTAGTTAATAGAGTCATTATTAAATAATTAACTAAGAGGCCGTCGTGGCGCAGGGGCAAGGGTGTGATTGTAACGTGATGGTTGAATGTGGATTCGATCCCCACAAGAGGAAATCGAATAATTAATTAAATTTACATTAATCGAGGCAAAGAGCGGCGTTGAGTCCACCATTCTATACGCAATGCCTCGACAAATTCTGCGGAAAGTGATTTTGTTCTGTAGGTCCTCTTAAGATTTTCTAGATCTGACTTTTATTTTTTTTTTAAATATACCAAATAATATTTGAATCCATAGCTTTGTGCTTACTCAGTGATTTTTGAGCTACGTAGTTAAAAGTTATAAATATATGAGCAAATTTACAACTTCTTTTTTGTGGCCATATACCAGTATATACCAGTTTCCTTTACATTAGTCAATAAAATGAATAATCCTTGTTATTGTGACAAATACACCTAGAAATACATATTTTATATTTTCTCCTCTAAATATCTGTCAAAATCTCAACACAAAACATTCTGAGATTTTCTTCAATAATTTTTACAGTTTTTCATATATAAGGCTCGATATTTACGAATTAATAACACAATATTGGGTTAGTGGACTTGAAACATTTTTTTACTTATTTAAAAATATAATAATTTAATTTAATATTTGTAAGAAAAATATAAATTTCTATATAAATGATAACGCAGCAATAGGTGCTGTTTGTATAAAGGACATCGGAATAAACTTAAATGTACATTAGATATTAGAATAAGTGCAAGATAAGACGTGCTTATATTTATTTTTTTTAAATGTAAAAAGTTAAAAAAATTGTAAAAATGTTTTATTTACTATTGTGTATTATGATTTTTGTAAGCAATATCCTTGCGTTGAATAGTTCAAAACAAATAGAAGGATATCCTGCAGGATTTTTAGCAGATTGTAA
>DWQW01009893.1:0-12583 GCA_018249695.1 Heliconius erato demophoon | reverse complement strand
GGCATTGCGTGTTGAGTGGCAGAACTCAACGCCGCGCTTAACCTCGACATCAGAGCGAAGAAATGGAAATATAAATTTAAGTAAATATTTCATCTCCTCGAGTGAGGATCGAACCCACAACCAGTCGGTTTTGCAGTCACACCTCGTGCCGCTGCGCCACGACTGGCCTTGTTTACTTTATTGTTAATATTTTATAATTATATATATTAATATTTTATAATATTGTATAATAGTGCTTCAAATATATACATTTTTATCAACATTCATATAATCAAGACGTTTCGAATGTCATTCTTTAGCCAGGGTCATACCAGCGCGATTTCTATATCACATTCGCTGGCAAGCTAATGCCTTGAGTTCATTCAAATGACGATAACTTTTTTTTTAATGAACCGATTTTGATGAACCAAACTTTAGAACCTAAATTGAGTTAAAACAAAGCAATTGGTGAACTTTTCAAGTAAATCGGTTCAGTAGTTTCAGAGAAAAATGCGGACAACAATATGTCGACAGACAGACAGACAGACAGACAGACAGACAGACAGACAGACAGACAGACAAGAAATTCAAAAAAAATCTTTTTGCTTTCTATTAGTCTTTTTAAGTGTCCCTCTATCCATTTCAGTCAAAATTACTAAATGTACAGACAAAATATTTTTACTGTCTTATTATATATATAGAGATAAAAATTATACTACAATAATACAGTTTCCATTTTCATACAATATAAAGCTTTATTTGAACATGTATCATTCAGGTTTCAGTAATAGTTTTGAAGTAAGTAGTTTTCACCTGCCCCACACTTTTAAGCTGTTATTTCTACGTCAGTAAGACGTACATACGACATATCTAGTATTGGGCGTGAAAGTATTTGTTACCGGCGTAGGTGTCGAGGGCGTACTTGATGCTGTTTAGATTTGTTATCATATATCTTATTATGCAATCAATGCAACGAATAGTTTGAAGTTACTCCTAATGTAATTCAATGTTGGCAACGGATATACGTTATTCAAAACAGGTTCTAATATGAAATAATAGTTAAATTAATAAGCTTCAATGTTTTATTGGAGTGTGCGTTGGTTGCGCTTCGATTCTTGTATGTATTGGATTTGAATATCTAAATATGAATCTTTTTCTTTTTTAAGATCTATTTGGTGTATAATTGATAAGAGTTTAACTTTGGATAAAAGTTACGGATTTTTTGGTCTAGTGATTTTGGTAATAACTTTAACCACTCAATTCATAGAGATCTATATGAAAGGCCAAGGAAAATAAGTAATTTTTATATAATTTAGTTTGCACTTAATCTAAAATATAAACAATACATGAAAAACCATGGTTGATTTTGATTTATGATTTCTTTTATAAAACAAAATATAATCGATATTAAATATTAAAACGAGTATAATACGTTCATGTGATCTTGAGGTAAATGGTTTTGACACACGGACAAACGTACAGACAGACGGACAACAAAGTGATTATTCTCTAGCTTTTTCTTGTTCTACAAAGATGTCTAATCATATAACTATTTAAGTATAACTATTTAAGTTATAAGTTACAACGAAATTTCAAAAATTGTATACGGCAAATCTAAAAGTATAGACTAAATCAAGTTATTAAAAAACTCATTTGCCTGTTCATATACATTCAATACAATAATAAATTAAAACATAAGCGCTCAAACTGGGACAGACATTATATAACGGCCTAAATTTTCTAATAGAAAGACCCGTTGTTTCTTGTTTCTAATATTTCGATCTGTTAATTGAAATGTGAACAAACTGAAGATTGTTAGTGAAAGTGCATTACATAAGCGTTTGTAACTTATTTATCATATGCATTGGTCGTTTAGATTATAGTAATTATTGGATTTTTGATCGATTTAATAAATATTTATGTACGTTTGATGGTAAACGTTATAACTTTCTATGAGAAAGACGTAATATTTTATAACTGTATAGGTTCACGCTGTATCCCGCATAGTCTAGCCTACTACTACAGAGGGAATCTAGTGTTAGGACACTCTGTTCCTACTTTCGCCGAATTCTGGAGACATTGCGTGTTGAGTGGCTAAACTCTAAACACCGCGTTTTGTCTAGATTCTAGAGCGAAAAAAATGTAAATTTAAATAAATATATAAATAATAATAAAGAAAATAAATTTAAAGAAATTTATTTAAGTTCCTCTAGTGGGGATCGAACCCACAACCACAGGGGCACAAGGATATGACTGTAACGCGACGTTACAGTCACATCCTTGTGGCCCTGCGCCACGGTTTCATAACTATACATAATACATTATTAATATTTGAAATTAAGCTTTTAATTTACACTTTATAAAATACTGAAGAATATAATATATATAAAAATATATGTATTTTCAAAAAAAAAGTGAAAGTGATTATTGAAAACATTTATTGAAGATTCTGACCTTTCATTTCTTTTGCTTTTAATGCCTATAGCGTTCGTTTGATTGTAATTAATTTAGTGTCGTGTAAATATCAGATCGGATCTCGATGATAAATGTTTAATAATTTTTTAAATTGTAAAAGGTTATGTTAAAATTGTAGGGAGATATTTTTCATATAGACATTTCTTATAACTTATTGTCGGAAGTAAATTTATATATCCGGTAAATGAAAATTTAAAAATAATAAGTTATTTAACTACTTAACTTCTAGAAATTTCACCTACTATGCAGTTTTCCGGAACGTAGAAATGTCTACTATTTCAGAAATGCTTCTGTACAAAAAGCTTTACAAAGCTGACATAACTGACAATTAACTAATATAACGGTAGTCTCATCATTATGATTTTATGTTTATTTTGAAATTGTGTTCTTTTATGTACAGTGCCCTACGTTGCTAGTTTTGAAAAAAAAATAGAGTTCTTATAAATCGGTGATTCAGACTGACAGCTATAGGTACTTGTTGATGTCATTTTGTTTAACTGACGTTAAATCGGTACTAATAACTTATGATATATAAAAATTAAATTAAATCAGCTTCACGCTGTATCCCGTACACAGGGTAACAGGGTAGGCAGAGGGAACCTAGTGTTAAGACACTCCGTTCCCCACTTTCTGCCGAATTCTGGAGGCATTGCGTGTTGAGTAGTAGAACTCAACGCCGCGCTTAGTCTCGACACCAGAGCGAAGGAATGGAAATGGAAATATAAATATCATTCTTTGTGCCCCTGCTCCACGACTGGCCTCAATAATTTAATAGTTAATTATGATATGATATTTATATCATTTTAACAAATTCACTACGTGTAATAGGATTCAGTTGATTATTTATATAATACTTTGCTGTAAATTTAGCAATTTTATGCTAAAAATGAGTCCGAAATTTATTCATAGAAATGTTTAATTCATAGATTCTTAGGCCTATTACATAAAAACGTAGAAAAAAATACTATATCACAATTTTTTTGCTGCCTACATAACTACTAATATGTGATAGTGGTAGCAATAAAATGAAATGTCTTACAGTGACCGCTGGCTAAGCAATGAGGAAGCAGGGTCTTGTCGCGCCCGCCGAGATCAAAGTATGTATATAGTGTTGGAGTTGCCACTTCACTTAGCATTGTCTGGGGATCTTCAAAGAGATAGATATATTTTATAAATATAGTATAATATTTTTATTGAAATGAATACAGTATAAAATAATTAAAACATGACTAAATGTTTTACTTTATGCAAATTAATAATTAAAAAGGTCTGATAAAAATATATCTATTAATAATTAATTATGTGTTGTTAAAGTTTTCAAAATGATTAAAGGGAAAACGCTGCTCTATTTATCTACGAGAATAATATCTTCACGCTGTATCCCGCACATAGCAGGGTAGACAGAACGAACCTGGGAACCTAATGTCAAGACACTCCATTCACACGAAGACACTTCCGTTCCCCACTATATCTCCGTCTTCCCACAGAACCTATTTCATATTTCGGTAGACATCACTAAAGTTTTAAAAATAAACGTGACAACATTGTGAATTTAAAAATAGTTACACAACATTAATAATTATTTTTATTAAATATTTTTACATTTCAACATAATAATAAAATAGCTTTCTCCAGTAGTACCTACCATTGATAAATGATCCAGCATCCCTAGCTGTTTAACTCAATCACAGTTCCTAGTGGACTCAGGCTGTAAACGGCCTCTCGGCGCGGCCTTGTGATTATCTGCAATCTGAGCTATTTACACGTAAACGTTTTACCTTTATTGAGGCTTTGAAGTCATAATTTCAAGTTATTTTGATGAAAATGCAACAATATCTTGATTATAATGAGATATGTTTTATTGGAGAATGTTTCGAATTGCTTTTCTTGATCTTGATTTCTAATTTTTTTTTATATATTTACATTAAGTCAAAATGGCGCAAAAAATACTGTACTGTCAACGCAATAGGTTGTGGTTTCGATTTTCTCTCGAAGGAATGAAATATTTTCATTTGTTAACTATATTATATTATATATTTCGTCACGCAATACTGGTTAGTATTGCGTGACGGAACTGAACACGCAACACCTACAGAATTCAGCTGAAAATGAGGAACGGAAGTGTCTGAACAATAGGTTCCCAAGTTGTCTCTGGCTACGATACCATATGTAGACACAGCGTGAAGATAAAAAAAAAACAAAAAGTAAGGACGACAGAAAAATAAACATAATAAAATTAATTGTGTAAATACTACAAACACTAATAAATCAATATTCCTACTTAACATCTGGTCTAGCCAAGTACCTTCATCCAATGCATCATGCTTAAACATTATTAAACTTTAAAGTTGGTAACTGTAAAAATAAGTTAATATCACGTGACAAATAAATAAATATCATTCGTATACTTTTGAGCGTTGACCTTTTCACAGTTTTAAAATAACGTCAATTTAATACACGTCCTTAATAAGGAAATGATGCCAAAAAAACACAAAATAAATTTAATAATATTTTGAAGCGGATATTGGCTTCAGCAGCAATTTTTTAATTTCCACGAATACAGGAAATGCACTTATCATTTATATATATTATATATTGAGTGAAAGATTTATTCGTAGTCGGTTTACATAGTTTTTACTTCATATTTAAATACTAGGTACGGAGAAAACCTTAGATTTGTAAAAAGCGCTGTCGTGGCGTATATTTTTTGCTTGATTATATGTATCGTTTGTATGTTTAAAATTCATTTATATAAACTGGGCATGGTGTGGTTGTGAAAATTGGAGTAAAACGAAATATTTGTAGACTCTCTCTTAGATAGAGTCAAAATATATATATAATTTAATCTCTGTAGAGACCAACGTCTTACAGAGACACCGCGGTTGTGGGTTTCTAACCGCTGCAAAAAAAAAATGAATTTCGGGTCTTATGGATTTTGTTTTTTTTAACGTTAAATAACACTTAGGGAAACCTTTAACTGTTAACGTTAAATTGTTATACGTCGTTAATGGTAAATAATTTTGTTATTTTCCGAATATTCGTTATTCGTTATTAATTCGTTATTTTTTGTTCGGACACGTAAGCAGCTGCATTAAAATTAAAGATATGAAAGTGTCGTAACAACATCGTGATTGAGAGCAATGTCGGTGTTTTTTTATATAACTGTTAATCAACCTGAATGGATATATATTTTTAATTATTTCTAATTAGATTTAGTAACAATTTTTTTAATAATTTTCATAATTATGACCTTCATATGTAATTCTTTATAAATATATTTTTTGCTAATTTTGAATTTAATTAAAATGTCGTTATTTCATGTTAGTTTTAATTTATCTTACTACTGAAACTACAACTTTTTTAATATATTCATAAACTCTCATTAACTGCAAATTCACCAGATTAAAATATCGTGATCGCCTCTTATCCTCCCTACATATGTAAACCAGTGAGGCCAGTCCTAGCGCAAGGGCATGAGCATGTGACTCTAAACAAGACAGGTTGTGGGTTCGATTCCCACTCGAGGAAAAGAAACATTTAATATTTTCATATCTTCGTTTCGGTGTCGAAGTAAAGCGAGGCGTTGAGTGCCGCCACTCAAAACGCAATGCCCTCAGAATTTGTCAAAATGTGGAAAGTGCCTTAACACTAGGCTCCCTCTAGCTATCCTGCAATATGCGGGATACAGCGTGAAACAGAAAAAACGTGTTAACGTCAACGCGGTAAATTATACCCTAGTGGCTAGCAAGCAGCACGTGCTCTCTTCAGAAAATCGTTCGTGATACGTTGCATCAATATCTCTCATGCTGACGCGTTATTTACACGCTTCGGTTACCGTGTAATATGATAGGCTGATATAGTTCGTAATCTGTAAGCTTCGTCTTATAATTTAAACTTAATTATCATTATAAAAAGTTTATTTTCTTACTTGAAGCCAGTCGTGGCGCAGGGGCTGTGCGTGTGATTGTAAACACGACAGTCTGTAGGTTCGATTCCCACTCGAGGAAATGAAATGTTTAATATTTTCATTTTCTTCGTTCTGGTGCAACGATGCAAGGAGCCGCTGACTTCTGCTACTCAACACGCAATGACACCAGAATTCAGCAGAAGGCTAAGAACGAAAGTGTTTTAATGGAAACGGAGTGCCTTAACTCTACGTTTCCAGATACTGGCTCCTTGCTATGTGCGTGACACAGTATAAGAAACTATTTTAGCTAAATGATATAACAAAATTATTTAACTTTATAATAAATATAGTCTACTTTTACACCAGTTATATAAATTCACATGTGTGATGGGTGCACAATAAAGGTGATCAACCTCGAGTGCACCATCCACCATTGACATATGAGAATGCTATGCGTAGTCTACACGGGACGCATATTGATAGATCTCTTTTTAATAATATTATGTTTTAAATTCAGAAAATATGGAGAAAATATTGTTGTTCTCGTATATTTTATTATAATTATGTTATAATATGGGGAACGGTCTTAAGACTAGGTTCCCTCTGCCTACTTTGCTGTATGCGGGATAATGCGGGATAGTGCGGGATAATATATTATAATATTAAATAATTTGCAAATAATTTTTTGTAACATCGTGCGATAAGCGACATTTTTTTAGTATTACTCATGAGAAGAAAATAAATGTTTAAGGTAATGATTACTTTGATATACAAAAATAGAATCTAAACCAATTATGGTCATTTGAAATCTCTTTTTCTGATAAGCTCTTTTTGCCATGTATTAAAAAACTAGTTTACTACGCGAAATTGCCGCTAAGGCAGCACACGTCAGCCTGAGGCAAAAAATAATCATTTGTATGATTACTAAAAAAATACTTATATTAAAACTATTGGAAGCTTTCTGAGAAATTTTTAAAGAAGTATCAAGATGAACAAGAAATATTTGATTGAAGTATATTTTCATAATATTTTATTACGAATTTCATACATAAGTAGCACCCTACGGGTAATAAAATATATTACAAGTTTCAAACAATTTCGACGGCAGGGGCACAAGCGTAAGAAAGTAACATGACAGGTGGTGGGTTCGATTCCCACTCGCAGAAATGAACTATTTAATATGATATTTAATATGAGTTCAACTCGCAATCAACTCGCAATGTCTATAGAAATCGACGGAAAGTAGGGAGCGGAGAGTATTAGCACTAGGCTCCCTCTGCATAACCATGCCTACGGGACACAGTGTGAAGCTAAAAAAAATCTTTTAATTATAAAACCAAAACTATTAACTAGGCCAGTCGTAAGCGCAGGGGCACAAAGTGTGACTGCAAAATCGACTGGTTGTGGGTTCAATCTCCACTCGAGGAGATGAAATATTTCCTTAAATTTATATTTCCATTTCTTCGTTCTGGTGTTGAGGACAAGCGCGGCGTTGAATTCTGTCACTCACTCACTCGAAAGTGGGGAACGGAGTGTCTTAACACTAGGTTCCCTCTGCCTACCCTGCTGTGTGTGGGATACAGCGTGAAGCTGACAAAACTATTAAAATGTAAAAAAACCATATTTGCGTAATTCGCATCGGAAGGAAAGTTGAAAATTAAATGGGTTCAACAGTTTCCCTGTGAACCATTTGCTGATAATTGAAGCATGCGATTTGCATACTTTCCACGTCGGAACGAAGCTCTTTAAGTTGTCGGCGAACACTAAACAGTGATTGTGACAGACAGACAGTTGCACCTTAAGCTTTTTGCTTTGTTTGAACTACCTGTTGTGGTTTTCGTGCTGGTTAGCTTACTAATGTCTATAGAATAGGATTTTTTTCTATATATTTCTGGTATTTTAAAAATAATTTTAGTATAATTGCTTTAATTGTAATAGTATTTCGAAAAGGTTAATACAATATTTGTATTTTAATGAAATATAACTTAAAAATATGTATGAACGTGCGGTAAATAATATTTTATAAAACAGGAAAGCTTTTTCATGTTTTGTACAAAAAGGAATCTATAATGTTTACTTCCAAACAATTCTATATTTAAATGATATTGTTCTTATAATTTTTTTAAGCTTTTTACAATTTTTTATAGAACCTTTATACCGGATTAGCAAATAGTATAAACCGAAAGCTAAGCCTACAGACCGTAAATATATAAAGTAAAAACTATTGTAAATTATAAAATAATATTTACACGTGAAAATGAATTCGACATGACTAAGTTGATTTTCTACAGCCCGTAACTTTGCACCATAATTACTTAGTTTTTGAGCATAACCATGTCAATATGAATATTACCTACGAGTATGACAAATGTGTAATTACATAATATTTGAATTTCTTTACAGTATAATACAAATAAAATTAACAAGAAATTTTGTAATATTACTTTTTTTGATAGTTATTAGCTTAGATTTTCCTTAATTTCATTTTTTTTCAATATTTTAAACCTTTAATTTATTTATATTTCCATTTCTTCGCTCTGGTATCGATGCTAAGCGTGGCTTTGAGTTTTGTCATTCAACACGCAATGCCTCCAGAATTCGGCAGAAAGTGGGGAACGGAGTGTCTTAACACTCTCTGCCTACCCTGCTGTGTGCGGGATACAGCGTGAAGCTGATTTATTTATTTATTTTATTTTAAACCTTGCCTTATTAAAATTATAACATAATCTAAATATGTACTTGTAAATGAACCATGAACAAGTTCAAAGTAGGTACTAAGATGATTTTCCATTATTGATTTTAAATTAACATTTGGAATTTCTATAGAAAAGCTACAACTGTATGTAAGTAAAGTTAGAGTGCCTACTCTTACATAAATTTATGTTTTAGTGGGTAGGATCAAATTCGCCGATGAGTCCCACAGTATTGCTCAACCGTAAGGCATTTGCCTTCCGTGTGGTCTGCGTAAATGCATTTCCCAGCGATTAAAAAAAGGCCATAATTTTATATATATATATATCTATACTTATAATAAAATCGTAAAGGATCGTTGTCTGTTTATGAAATATATATAAGAAAAAAAAAATAATAGTATCTAATAATGTAGTAAGTAGGACCAATGACAAGGATTTTTAAATGTTTGTGTGTGTGTGTGTGTGTGTGTATCTGTGCGTTTGTTCATGCTAATCTCAGAAACGGCTTTAACCCATTTAATTGCAGTTTGCAGTCACTTCTTAAGCTTTCCTTAACATTTAGGGTTTGTTTTATTTCAATCGGTTTGTAAATAAAAAAAGTTATGGTATAACTTTTTTAAAGAAAGTTATTCAACAAAATTGACTATAAATGTTTTATTTAATTGGCTGAAACTTTCCATTTTAATATAGATATAAATATTGTTTTAAAATTATATTACTATTAGAAAACGAAAGTAATGCAGATTGTTAAATTGATATTTTTAGTGTAGTGGAATATATCCACATTTAGGAAAGAAAAACAAGTATTACTAAATTAATAATTATGCACGTCAAGCGGGCGAAGCCGCGAGCGGGTCGCTAGCAAAAAATAATTGACTACATTGTAACTATTCATATCCACAGCTATTGAAATTCAAAATTGTAGAACCTAATTCGGTACGATACGTGCACTCTATAAGTTTCAAACGCGGCATAAAATTACAAGCAAGCGTTCAAAATATGAAATCGAGCCTATATAAATTTTAATTATAAATGTTATAATGGGAAACCGCGCTTAATAACGGGTTTAGTATCGCACGATACGTTTAACGGGACCCCACAACATTATTGTACTTCCTTCGGTACAGTTAACTGAATACGCAATATCTATTCAACCTCCAGTTACCATTGTTCATTGATTTCTGTTCAAATACGAACCGGGTTGAACTGTTTCTTCTAAGGAAATTGTTGCTGGTTTTTGTTGGTTGGATTGGTTACGTTTTATAATTAGTGTACTAAGTTAGGTATCAGTTTCACGCTGTATCCCGCTTATAGCAGGGGAATCTAGTGTTAAGACACTCCATTCCCCACTTTCTGCCGAATTTTTTCGAGGCATTGCGTGTTGAGTGGCGGAACTCGATGCCGGTACAAAGCCTAAAATATTAGGTTTATTTATTATTTATTAATAATTATGAATATTTTTACAATAACTGTCATAAAAATAGGTGAAAATTTCTTAACTGTTGAAAAATTTTTACCTTCCAACGCCCACTTGGCGAAATGTTTATGGTTAAATCATTTTTATCTGGTCAAATTGATTATATAAATGGTATTAAATAGGGTAAAATAGGAAATTGAGATTATTAGCTTCCGTCAATGACTAAACATGATGTCAAAAATATAAAAAAAGTGTTTTATTTACTACTAAATATGGACGCACAAACACGTATTCTTCATTAATATATTGGCTTAAAATTCTTTTCGGAATCCGTACCCTCAAGTGGGAAAACCGGAACCTGTCAAGAGTATTTATCTCGAGGTCACGTGGAGGTCTCAAAGAGAAATGAATACCAATGCTGCTGCATTTTGTATGTCTAGTAAAAGTATAAGCAGCGTTTTAAGATCAGTGACTCACTTGTCTTTTTATATACTTAGATAGAAAGGAAATTAGAAAAAAATATTAAGAGATCTGACCGAATAACTTATAAAGTAAGTTTCTTATCCGCCTTAAAGCACTTAGTGGTCACAGCAGGATGTACATAGTTAGCTAAATTTAGAAGTTAATATATTTTTTTGTTTATTTCTACTAAGAAATTTATATTTTTGTAATAAAATCTACACTAGTAATATTATAAGGCTGAATAGTTAGTTTGGTTGAACACAATAATCTCAGGAACTACTGACTTGAACTGTTATCAGTTCAAGTTTTTTTGTGTTATTCCGTTCCACATTAAGACATAAAGCAAATTAGAATAAAGTTCACATTTTTTTTTGTAGTTCATTTATCAAAAAAACCTATAGGCTAAATTACTACATTACTAAAATAGTTTCAATCTAACCTACTGTTGAAATCATCTCGAGCAATTAGATCTCAGATTGTCTCATACAAAATTTTGATTTACTCTTATTTCCATTTAAACATGGGAACGAAGCCGCAGGTAAAAGCTAGTTTTATATATAACTAAAGTAGATACTGGCGTTTAGAAGAAATTAAAATGAAATAAAAAGATTTCTTCATCGACAGTTTATAGTCAGTTATTTGACCAGACTTGGGTTTAATTACTTGTTTCTTGTGGTTCAACGTCATTGAACTTTGATTACTTTTTATTAATATAACTGTCAGTGCTGTAGTTATTAAGTCCCACAGACATCCAGACAAGGTGCCTCGTAGAATAACTAGATATGAAAGTTATGCTTTACAACTGTAATTATAAATATTACCGTAGCGCTGCGGTAAGACGTTTGGCTTGTAAACGGGATTGTTGTGGGTTCAAATCTCACTTTGTGGAAATAAATAAAATCAGCTTCACGCTGTATCCCGCACACATCAAGCAGGGTAGGCAGAGGGAACCATAGTGTTAAGACACTTCGTTCCCCACTTTCTGCCGAATTCTGGAGGCATTGCGTGTTGAGTAGCAGAACTCAACTCTGCGCTTAGCCTCGACACCAGAGCGAAGAAAATGGAAATATAAATTTAAGTAAATATTTCATCTCCTCGAGTGGAGATTGAACCCACAACCAGTCGGTTTTACAGTCACTCTTCGTGCGACTGGCCTCCGTAGATATATTTTTTTAATTTCTACGCTCTGTTACGAGTGCGGTGTTGAATTTCGCCATTCAATGTCTCGAATTTGGGCGGAAATCAAATAACGGATAAACAGCAGCTAACCTAACACTATACTCTTTCTATTCTGCTTTATGCGGGATAAATATATCTAAATATAGGTACATATCGTAAAGAAGTTTCTTATAGTTTAAGCTAGCGTAATTAACGAAGTGAATACTAACTAATACTTAAATATGATATATCTATAATAATAATAATAATAATAATAATAATAAAGCCTTTTATTCTGAACTGCTTATCATCTATTACAATTCTAGTTTACAAACAATAAATGAACTAAAACTAATAAACTAAAATTAATAAATTACAACTAATCAATTATTTGGCGTTTGCTTGTCTTTTGCAGGTCAGTTTGCCAGTCGGCAAAGGCCTCCTCCAACCTTTTCCATTCGTGTCTGTCCTGAGCTACTCTATTCCACGTTG
>DWQW01009892.1:0-12584 GCA_018249695.1 Heliconius erato demophoon | reverse complement strand
TAAATCCATCACCAACACTCCAGTGTAAAGATTTACACGAATATTTAAAAAGTCGTTCGCCTCATTTTTTACAAACTGTGTATAATTATCCTACAATATGTCTAGCAGTCTATCGGTAAATATTAATACTAGCAATGGTTTATGTTTTTTATTAGATTTACTTCATTAGATGTACAACAATTTACAATTTTTGATAGTTATATTTACACCTATGTACACATAAAACAAGTATATTTGTTACTTTAATAAAGTACGTAACAATTTTCTTTAACTATAGAAAATATTTGGTTTT
The DNA here is from genome assembly GCA_018249695.1 of Heliconius erato demophoon. Lineage (NCBI taxonomy): Eukaryota > Metazoa > Arthropoda > Insecta > Lepidoptera > Nymphalidae > Heliconius > Heliconius erato. The sequence continues at coordinate 12,292 of DWQW01009892.1, read as the reverse complement.
TATTGGCAGAGAACTTCCAGACTTAGCAAGACACTTTGTAATACGCCTTCTCTTTGTAGAGCAACCAGTTCCACAGGCAGTGGTTGCATCATGGGTCACACAAACTCATGCTAAGTATGATTTTTTTTCTTAATTTGTTGTTAAAAACATGTATGTATATTAAATTATAATATAATAACAAATGCAGAAGAAATACAAGTGCAATGTAGGGTATATTTCATTTTTATGAAAATTTCCAGGAATAACTAGTATTAATGAATACACATTTCATGCTTCATTGTTATTTACATCACTAAATTACTATAATGTATTTTTATCTATTGAGATTAATAGAGGCCTTGTGGACAGCTACTGATTGTAGTCCAATGCTCTATTAAGATACAGTTCAGTATAATTGTTTTCCACCACTCAATACATAGTGTTTCAAAAATTAGGCAATAGGTGGGAATCAGAGAGTTTTAACACTAGTTTCCTCCTCCTTATCCTACTATATTGAGGATATAGTGTTAAACAAAATAAAAATATAATTGTCTTTGTATAAAATATTTTAGAGAACAAAGTAAAGCATGTGAAGCACTCTCAGAATTGTCAGTATGGCAAGAAGCACCAATACCGGGCGGTTTGCCAGGATGGATCCTTTCACAATCATTTAAGAAGAATTTGAAAGTTGCATTACTTGGAGGGTATGTTTATACTATGGTTTTTGATTCTTATTGTTAAAAACAAAATCTCTCATTTCTTTAGATTCAATCATCTTGTATATAACTGTATAGGCAGATAGAATATATTATTAAAATTATGATCTTCATGATGTCCAAAATGTTTTCATCTGAAAATAAAGTGTATCTAAATTCTGTGAACTTAATTTTTTATACTTTGGACTATATCTAAATTTGGTGTTATTCTTCACTAAGGAAATAAAGGAACTTACTTAAAGAAAAACTTATTATTTATTAAAATCATATAGCAACACAAATAAGTTGTAACAAGCATATAAAAATTTTGATGTATCTTAATAAGAATGTATGGCTTAGTGGGCAGAGCGCTTGAACAGTTTCCAAGAGGCAAGGGTTCAAATCCCACTATATTAAAGTTTTCTAAAACAACATTTTTCTTTAATAATACTTAATTTTTTCCTGCAAAGAATAAAACTGTTATTTCTACAATTTCTATTCAAAAATTAGGCATTAAAATATTTCAAATATTCCAGTGGCCGTCCTTGGAGTCTATCATCATCACTGGAACCAGATGGTAAGGCACGAGATGTAGCATTTTTAGATGCATATGCTTTAGAGAGATGGGAATGTGTACTGCACTATATGGTGGGATCGGCACAAACTGAGGGTATTAGTGCAGATGCAGTTAGAATCTTGTTACACGCTGGACTTATGACTAGGTAAGCTGTTTTTCTTTATATAATTTACTTTAGTTTAGTTAGTCATTAATTGCTTAGAATTAAAAAATAACAAATAATTTGAATATCATCTTTAAATATAACATATATTTAAAGATTATATTACATAAAATCAGCTTCACGCTGTATCCCGCACACAGCAGGGTAGGCAGAGGGAACCTAGTGTTAAGACACTCCGTTCCCCACTTTTTGCCGAATTCTGGAGGCATTGCGTGTTGAGTGGCAGAACTCAACGCCGCACTTAACCTCGACACCAGAACGAAGAAATGTAAATATAAATTTAAGTAAATATTTCATCTCCTCGAGTGGGGATCGAACCCACAACCAGTCGGTTTTACAGTCACACCTCGTGCCGCTGCGCCACGACCGGCCTCATTATATTACATAATTACTAAAATTAAAAATAATGGCCTCCATTGCTTTAATATTATTTTTACTTTAAAATAGTTAAAATTAATTATTTTATAGTTTTTATTTTTAATATAAAGCCTAAGAATATGATGATATTTTATTAATAGTATCTATTAATTATTATGAATGCCGAATATATTGGTTTCTTAATTGTTAAACAAGATTTAAACTCTTGAGTTTTAATTTTATTTTAAGTTTTCTGAATTACAGGGATGCAGAAGATGGTTCCGCAGTGATAACGAGAGCAGGCTTCCAATTTTTACTTCTTAGCACTCCTAAACAGGTATATTTATTTAAATATGTATTACCCATTTGGTCCAATAAATAGTTTCTTTGCTAATGAGACAAAGTGCGGCGTTTAGTTTCATTATTCAAAACGGAATGTCTTGAAAATTATGTTGTGCATGGAATGATGTGTCTTCAAACTCTAGTTTCTTTCGGCAAAGGTATATAGCATATATATATGCGAATATATGATGCGAAGCTAATAAAAAGAAGTCTTAACATGTATAAATTAGTAAAAAGAAGCTGCTATCTTTTTATTAATCAAAAGTTTTAATCCTTTTTATAAATTTCCAGGTGTGGCTGTTCCTCCAACATTACTTGCATACAGCAGAGAAACGCAGTCTGAGTGCGGCGGAGTGCCTTGCATTTTTGTATCAACTTAGCTTTAGTACTCTTGGAAAGGTATCATTTTTAAGTTTTTTTTAATACACTTGTAAACCACATAGTTCCTAAGATTTGCGCATTCACCAGACAAACTTTTTAATTTAATAATATTAAGGATTTCCTTTCTATTTATTTAAAAAAATAATAAAAATGTGATATTTATTTATAAGTAAGTTTTTTTCTTTTTATTATTATAATGTTTATTATTTTCTATTCCAGGATTACAGTACAGAGGGCATGAGTAATAACATGTTAGTGTTTTTGCAACATTTGAGGGAATTTGGACTTGTTTATCAGAGAAAGGTAATTTTTTATATAACATGCTAATATCATAATGTAAAAGATTGTTTATTGAGCGTGAATCGAACCTGTTATCATTTATGTAGGAAGATTTTTATAAATTTGCTAAATTATTTCTGTTTTCTTATGAGTAGTGAGGAATAACACTTTAAAAATTGTTTAAAAATATCATTTTCTGTACCGTAGCTTAGAAAAATATAAATATCTAAAATAAAAAAAAATAACAATGTATATTCTAATGTTATGACACTTCATATAAACATTATAAAATGCAATATGGAACAGATTATGCATATACTTTTTGGAAGTATATTATATTCTACTTTTTTTGAATAAACCGTATAGAAATATGAACCCACGCCACCACGCATTGTAAACTGTCTAAGCGCTATGACTACTAAGCCATACGTTTTCATCACGCTACGTCGAATATAAAGTTATTTTTCTTTTCTATGTGCAGAAGTGAAAGAATCATTTAAATATTATAAAAATATATTGTAAAGTAATCTGTTTTTTTTTCTTTATTGTATTAACTTATATCGTGCGGCTTTTCCGCTTTATGAAATGGAAATAATTAAGAGTTGTATATGCTCTGATACCTGTTAAGTGGATCCTATCGACAAAATTAACCTGATGTGATACAGCCTATATATAGTCTTCATCGGTAACTATCCATCACGCTTTGCCTGGACACGAAAGGGCGAAATCCATACCTATATTATAAATTCGAAAGTAACTCTGTCTGTCTGTCTGTCTGTCTGTCTGTCTGTCTGTTACGCAATCAGGGCCAAACCGCTAATTCAATTGTAATAAAATACTCATACAGAGATACTTGAGGGTCTTCGGATGAACATAGGTTACTTTTTTTTCTCATATTTGTAATATTGTCGATATATAATAATATATTAAAGTACTTTTTCACTTGACAGGCAATTTATTCCGCCATGTTAATAACAACCGACCGTTGCTAAGCAACGGTTTGCAAAGTTTATTTGTCGTTATAAGAAAACGTCACCCAAAATGAGCTTGCTTAACGCATACATGGCGTGCGCCGGCTCAACCTTATGAGATGCATAAAAATAATGTTTTACAAAAATATTGTTCTTTAAATAATGTTTAAAAAAGTCCGCGATACAAATACCATGTTTATCTCTGAAGGTTGAGCAAAATAACACAGTAACAACAAGTAACCATTTTAATTAATTTACTTTATATTTATCGAGTTTTTATTGTATGTATTTTCTATAATTTGATATTGATCCTTATGAAAATGAATATAATAGTTTATTGAAATTATAGTTTACTGTATAACATTCTAATAAATAATTAAAGAGATGTCACTGATTCGAAATGACCTAGCCTACGAGTGGCATAGTATGACCGACGCAAACGGGCACATGACTTTGACGGTTTTATAAATTTTCATACATTTTCGAACTACTGTTAATTTTTATGTAATTATTTGCTGTTTATAATTAATTTATACTTTTCTTTAGTTCTTCGCGTATTCGAGTATTAGATTTTCATTAATTTTTGGTGTGGTGTAAGTTGCGGCCCTGCGCGGCATCGGCACATTATTATTTAAGTATTAAAGAGAGAATTGTTGGTTATTTCATCTCGGTTGGATGGTTATCTATACCGTTGTTATACACTTAATAAATTGTGGTTTTAGTTTTTTGGGATTTTATTTGATATTGCTTGCAAAACTTATAATATTCAAATGTAGAAAGGACTTTAGTTATTTCATATAGTATCTATGTATATGTCGCAAGGAAAACGAGTAAAAAAATTTTTCCCGGGTAAATCAGTAAAATCGATCACTGAAAGTCCAATAAAAATTAGTTCAGTTATTCTAGATAATCTGGCTCGGGGAAATAGAAAGACAGACAGAGACAAAATATGTATATTTTTTTATTGTATTTGAGTATTATGTAAATAACCACATGTACTTGCAAAAACATAGCACAACACATTTAATTTTAATTCTTTTAAATATTTATTTTACTTTAATACTATTAATAATGTAGCTGGTTTTGTGTAGTTTTTAAATATTTTACTTTGGTTACGTTTACTTATATTTTTTTCATTTAAATTAGTTAGATATGTTCAAAAACCATTTTCTATATCTAATAAGCATTTGTAAAGTTTAAGCGGGCGAAGCCGCGTCCGGGTCCTCTAGTAGAAATATAAATTATAAATAAATATTTCATTTTCTCGAGTAGGGATCGCAGTTCCACTTTGCGCCCCTGCGTTACAACTGGTCTCATTCACGGCTTAGAAATATAGAAATGTAAGTTTTTTTCTTTCAACAGCGTAAAGCCGGGCGTTTCTACCCAACCCGGCTCGCGCTCCACATGGCTCGAGTACGAGACGATTCAGGCCCTCTCCAACCCGTATTGGGGGCCCCCACCACAGGCCCGGTGGCCTCAGGGACCTCAGGCCAGGGGACCTCGAGTCAGGCGACCACGGGAACATCAGGCACTGGTTATATAGTTGTGGAAACTAATTATAGAGTGTACGCGTATACGCAGAGTAGCTTGCAAGTGGCGCTGCTTGGACTGTTTACTGAACTTATTTATAGGTAAGTAATTGTCTTTATATAAAAAAATATTAATTTGTTATTTATATTAAAAATAATTTTATTTAGCATAAACATTTTAAATTTGAATAGAAATTATAATGTACTACAATTTTTAATGAATTTTGTAGAAAAATTGTGAAAATATAATAATATGGTATCCTACAAGTAAATAATAATTTGATATTTTTTCATTAAAATACGTTTGCAATTATTTCAGTTAACTAGCCGTTCGGCTTATACAAGTATGTATGTATGTCTGTCCCAGGTTCCCAAACGTGGTGGTGGGTGTGCTGACCCGCGAGTCGGTGCGCGCGGCGCTGCGAGGCGGCATCTCCGCGCAACAGATAGTCAAGTATCTGGAGCAACATGCGCACCCGCAGGTAGGGTCGCGGCTTTTTTCGTAATTATAAAATACTAGCGGCCCGCCCGCGGCTTCACCCACTTAAACTACATGATTATTGATTTAATAAATAATTGATTGACAACTATAATGACTTCTAATATGATTTTTTATTACTTTAATCTGTAATATTCTAATATGATTATTTTACTACATTATCGTAATTTCTCTAAGAATTTTTGATGTTGATATTTATAAAATATACAAAAAGCTAATTATTTATTATACGTATATATTTTTGTAACATTATGTTCTTTTTACCTATATAATGTACATAATGTCTCATCATAATTTTAAAACTCTGTTAAATGTGCTGATGTCAGTGAATAATTTGATTTACTCCTTCAGAAACAGCCTTGAATGTTAAATTATTGATTTCAAGGATTCATAATATTCTTTGTAAAATAACTGTAATGATTGCATATTAACTCCTGTACAGTTTTTAAATTAGGTACATACTTATATTATTGGCTAAATGTACAATTGGTAAATATGTAGTTATTACAGAGTACACGTAGAAAGGTTGGTTTTAGGCATTTTTACATATGTACGGGATGCCGTACGAATGTGTATAAATAAAACAGTTTTATTATGTTACTTCGAAACACACAGCGTTGATTGAAGAAGCAGTCTCCTAATTTCGCCTATTTTCATATATAAATCGTTCGACTTACCAAATAATCTTCGAAATACTTTCCTCTTTCACTTCTCCAGTGACGTACGTCATCTATTATCTGTGGCGACGTGCTGTCATCTATCACTCATAGCGTCTTATAATTTTGCCGCGATCGGATGCAAAATTTATAAATAACAATATTTTCTAGATATTAATAATTAATTTTGTGTAAAATATCTTTATATAAAGGAGTTTAGTTTATATTTGTGTTGTGTCTCGCAAAATGAGTGTATATAATTAAGAGTAGAGAAGTACAGGAAAAGGAAAGTTGCTGTTTTCAGAATTCAAAATGGCCAACGATCCCTTGAAGTTTCTAGCAATTTTTCCTAGCTTACTAAAAATGAGAAGAAAAAAATGTAAGCCCCCTTTACTATATAAGAGTTCAAAAGGCAAATTATAAACTTCTGATACTTAGCTAATTAAAATAGTAGTCTAACTGGTAAGTTATATTTCAGCATATAAGCTATTACACAGCTACTGAATTTTTATTAGAGATATTCTATATAATATTTTGTCGAAATATTATACATTAAAAATGTCAACACTCAAGATTATCGCGAAAATGTCTTTTAAAACATCCTATTTAACATGGGCTAGGTTGCCTTATAATTATTAAATTACTTTACTGTACATAATATACAGACAGATCTAGAATGGCCAGTGGTGGCGCAGTGGCACGAGGTGTGATTGTAAGACCGACTGGTTGCGGGTTCGATCCCCACTCGAGGAGATGAAATATTTACTTAAATTTATATTTCCATTTCTTCACTCTGGTGTCGAGGTTAAGCGCGGCGTTGAGTTCTGCCACTCAACACGCAATACCTCCAGAAATCGGCAGAAAGTGGGGAATGGGGTGTCTTAACACAAGGTTCCCTCTGCCTACCCTGCTGTGTGCGAGATACAGCGTGAAGCTGATTTGATTATTATTAGATCTAGAATGTTTACGATAACTATAAAAAAGTAATAGTAAAGCTTATTATTCTATATAGAATTACTTGCATTACAGAGTGTAATAATAAATAACTTGTACCTATGTAAATAATAATTTGAAGCATAGCTGCAATTACATTATTTTAAAATTGTAACTTTTATTGAAAAGAGCAACATTTTTTAGTTCTTAGGCAACAGAACTGCTCCTTGGGCCAGTGGTGGCTCTATATTCAGTTGACAATAACTGACTATTCACTACTTAAATCAAGTATATTTGAATTTTTATTTTATTTGTAACAACACACACCAACAGTGTTAATTTTATTTCTTATAGGAATTTATTGTGATAATCCTGTGTTATCTATAACAGAGCTACAGTTTAGTGACATAAAAGAATGTAACTTGTCGCTAGAAATGTGTATGAACAAGAATAGTAGTATTGCAATCAACAGACAGAGGTCGACTACTGTCAATAAGTGACTACAGACTATAGGAACTAGTCTGTAACGATTTTGCAGATTTACTCCAGCTTTTGTAATTAGTAGTTGACAAGGAGTTGTATAACTTTAATAAAATGAAACTAAATATCATCTGCCGAGAGAGATATCTAACATTGAACAAAATTGTTTGCTTGTGCTAAACAATTTGATAGACTGGCTGACTGTGACTATTTCACATTACCTGAATTCAGAAGAATTAAGTCATGTAATTATAGAATAAAGTGTGTGATTTTGTGTCGTTAGTGTAATTTGTGAAATTAACAGAGTTTTGATCAAAGTTTAAAATAAATAAATTGACAGTAATACATTGAAGCTCATAATATCTTCTTACTTAAAAAGTTTGTAACCCAAGCTGCAATTATTATTATAAAAAAAAACCCTACAAATAGTACAAATAGTAGTAAACCCTACATGTAGGGTATGTGTTTTTTCATACATAAAAAAGGTATAACATATAGCATAAGTAAAGGAAATAGATCATATAAGATATTAATTTAAATACAAACATAATAATAAATAAAGAAGATGATAGAACAGAAAAGGAAACTCCACTGGATAGGAATGAATAGAATAATAAAAATAAAAAAAAAAGAATTAAATAAAATTTATTTATTAACAAATAACTTGTACAATTTTTGTTACATCTGATGGTACCCACACTAGGTATTCCTGTATCGTGGGTTCCAATATGTTGACGCTTATTTACAGGAGATAAATAATACAGTAAAAAAAAAGAACGTAAATAGTCATAAGGTAATTTTAAAACAAAGTTAATTTTTGAAAAATGAATGAAGAAATCAATATATTTATAAAATTTATTATTATTGCAATTGAAAGGATAACAAGTTTATTCAGTAAAAGTCAAGTCATCAGTTGCAAATTATATCATCTTGGTTGAAAAAAAAAGGTAGACATAAGCTTCACTTCTATGTTTATCGTTGCACTGCTCCCAGACAGTTACAATGGTTACCAATTTGGTTGTAGAAGAGCACAGGCATATCACCTGGCATTTATATGTTGTTGTGTATCCCAACAGATTTATGCTGGCAATTGATCAGGACATATTTGACATTACCAACTCATATCTCGCAAATAGTAAACTAATGCTACATTTTGGCTGCTGAGTTAATCATTAAACATTGAAACATCTTTGATACAGCTACAAATCCGAAATTGCTTTAAGTAAACAAAATTCATATATAATATATGAGATTATGTATTATTGGTTATCTAAAGAAGCACTCAAAATTAAGTTGTGTACCTTCTAAAGAAACGAAGTGTGTTGGTTGTATTGTTAAGGCACAAGGAAAATAAGCGTTCAGAGTGTGAATATGTACTATATCAATGTGTCAAAGTAATTTTATTCTAATGTATATTTGAGAATTAAGGAACAGACCCAGGTATTAACTGTTAAACTTGATGATATATCTGGAAGTTGGCAGATCGTCTGATCATCATTCTGACGGTGGTATATCTATCGAGAGATACAAAGCTGACCACCATTTACATGCCGTAATGGCATCTGTTGCTCCAGGCTCCGGAGGCCTTATTTAATATGGAGCGTCCTAGACGTGGATTTTTCTCTGTCCAAATGGTAGGCCCACTTTGCGACTAAACGTCACTAAGGACTCATAGCTTATATCTCCAAAAAATGGGTGAGACACAAGAGACTGAGATACACTATTCAAGAAAGCCCAATTCATGTCCAAATAACATCTGTTGCTCCAGGCTCCGGAGGCCTTATAAAATATGGAGATCCAAGATGTAGTGGACCTATCTCTGTCCAGATAGTTGGCTGGTCCGAATGGCCGCCGCGTGACTAGACGTCACTAAGGACTCATAACTTTTTTATTTCAAAAATGGACATGAGACACCAAAGACTAATATACAATTTTCAAGGAGGACATGTCTGAATAACACCTGTTGTTCCAGGCCTAGGAGGACGAACTTTATACTATAGATACTTAATCACTGAGCACTTGGGCACTATATAAGGGTCTTACATATTGAAAACCTAGCTGAAATAAAAGGACCATGAAACAAGTCCGTTAAAGATTTGGAAAATTGGAAAGGTAAAATAAAATAAAAGCTGAAGGTGAGACAATCAAGATACACCTTTGGCTGTAATGGTATTATTTAAACAGACTTAATTCAAATAATAAATAAATATTAGGAATTGAAAGAAATACCATATTTGATTGTTATTAAAACAGAAATTGGAAAGATACCAGACTTGATATAGACAAGTAAAACAAGCAAGGTACTAATGTGACAGGCTAAAAGTACACAGGACAGTGGAAGTACACAGGACAGTAAAGTACTATACATTGTAATTATAATTTTCTGGAACCAAAGCACAAGGAAATTGTGGCACACCTTCATATTATTTTGTTGTATTCTTACATTGTGATGTATCAGAACATCTAATATATCAGGCAGTATTCATTTTATTTTTAGGTTCAATTGTTTGAAGGACCAATCAATTTTGATTTTTTTGAAAGCAGCAGCAACATTTGATAATAATAATGATTAAATATATTTATTTATTAAATGATGGGCTACAGATTCAAAGAGACAACTACTTTGACAACAAAAGGAAATTTTAAAAAGATATAATAATGATATATTTCAGGTATACTGGAAAAATTAAAGGTTTCAGATAAGTTAATAATTTCAAAAGAGGTTTTTTGTGAAGTAATTTTACTAATATATAATGATTAGGTTTAATAATCTATTATTAAGTTGATTCACTATGATTTATTATAATAAACATCCTAAATTATTTGAGAGGGTATTTTGATATTATTACATGACACTTTGTTCTAACTTAGAGACGAGCTTATACCATTAAATAAAGATTTTATGATAAAATAGTTAAAGAAAAATCACCAATAAAATTTCGTTAAACAGTATTGGTAAGAAATGTCTTATTAAGGTGAACAGTGTTATGCTTTAGCATTAATCGGTTATTTGAAAAACTTTAATGTTTTATAAGTAAATTAAAAATTTACTTTTAATATAGGTATATAAAGTAAATTTTCTTTAAGATCACGTAGCGTCTGCATACATTCTCTTTCACCAGCAGTAAACAAACAGGTCTTCAATCAACGCTGTGTGTTTCGAAGTAACATAATATCGCTGTTTTGCATTACAACAAAACAATTATTATGTGTATGAAGAAACACACAGCGTTGCAGCAAGGTTCTTGCTGGTGAGTTATGAAGACTTCTATGAGTGATAGATGACAGCACGTCGCCACAGAGAATAGGTGACATACGTCACTGCAGAAGTGAAAGAGGAAAGTATTTCGAAGATTATTTGGTAAGTCGAACCATTTATATATGAAAATAGGCGAAATTAGGAGACTGCTTCTTCAATCAACGCTGTGTGTTTCTTCATACACATAATAACTGTTTTGTTGTAATGCAAAACAGCGATATTTTATAACTGCAAAATATAATCATAAAACATCTAAAACTATAATGAATTTGATGTAATATGAGTGGTGAGCCACGCGCGGTGCTCTTAATGATAGCGACGAACTAACTTATTAAATATAATTAAAATATTAGAATTGAGTAATTCAGGTCACATAAATGCAAGCTAAGCACTCACATGTACGCGCTTGCTCGTACAACATAGATTTATTTCAAACGAACTAACGAACTAAAAAAAATATTTATTTATTTGATATTTCTTTGAAGATCAAATCGTTCTTTATCCCTGTATTGAATTAATTACGACTTAAATATAACTGTTATGATTTATGAAGATAATCTCCATGAACAATTCAATTTTGTTTATTTTATTGTATAATAGTGCTACAAAAATATATATTTTTATCAGTCATATAACCAAGACGTTGCGAATGTCATTCTTTAGCCAGGAACATTCGCAGGCAAACAAATCGCTTGAGTGCATACAAATCACGATAACTTTTTTTTTAATGAACCGATTTTGATGAACCAAACTTTAGTAGTTACAGCTGTTTACATTGTAAACAGCTTATGTCATCAAACCAACACGGATTTGTAAAAGCTAGATCTACTTGCACTAACCTAGTTACGTTTGTAGAGAAACTATCTGCTGCACTTGATTCTGGGCAAACTGTTGACGTCATATATACGGACTTCAGCAAAGCCTTTGATAAAGTACCTCACCAAAAGCTGCTCCAAAAACTATCAATGTATGGGTTTAATTATCAACTGGTCAATTGGTTTAGATCTTATGTGTCTGAAAGAACATCAGTTGTTGTTGTCAACGGCTACAGGTCAGCACCATTTATATCTGTTTCTGGAGTTCCTCAGGGCTCTATATTGGGCCCTGTTCTCTTCAATCTTTTTATAAATGACCTCTGTAGCAGTTTTTTATATTCCGACTATTATTTGTACGCTGATGACTTAAAAATAGC
>DWQW01009891.1:0-12585 GCA_018249695.1 Heliconius erato demophoon | reverse complement strand
GCGCAGGTGGAGCTGGGCGCGCGCGGCCCCGCCGCCGACACGCCCGACAGGTACCGTGACACAGTCCCCCGCGCCGTCCCCGCAGCACGGCGCGGGCGCGTGCACGTGCGCGGGCGCCGACGACATGGACAGGGACAGCGACAGCCAACCGGCAAGGTGGAACAACCCGGGATTTTTCTGTTAAAATGCAACTGCACAGACCCAACCTCCATTTACTACTACTAGCTGCGTACCGGAACGCGGTGATCCCGTTTGGCGGCACGATTTAGCTTGCAGGATGGTAACCAGCCTCAGCCGAAGCCTACCACCGGAAAGAGTGTTGTCCATTTGGTACTGCCCAGGGGTCACGTGTAGGGTATATAGAGTCATGAAACCCATAATGGGCTTCGCCTATGGACGCGGACAACATTTACCCCCAAAATGTATTGTCGGGACGAGAAAATTAATATAATTCCTCGAGTGGGAATCAAATTGACCATTTTACCTTTAGAATCAAACGCTGTGACGCAATTAATAAAACAAAAATATCTATATTTACTATATTTTACATATATATATTTTCCCCTCAGTGACGAAGAGCACGCCCTCATAGCCCAGTACTGCGCGTCTCTGAACGGCGCCCCCGAGGCGGAGGGCGACGACGCGCCGCGCTCGCCCGTGCACGTCGTGTCCGTCATACATCGGGAGCAGCGACACGAACTCGAGGCCATGATACGGTACGAGGTTAACAATTACTACAATTACTTTGTAATATTAAAATTATGTGTAAATTTGACGGTAGTGTGAACATTATTTGAAAAAAGACGTTAAGATGAAGGATTTGAACTGGTACTGTCCAAGTATTTGCTCTAATTTAATAAGGACATGTGCTGTTGTGACTTCATATTATTATTGTTTTTATTTTATAATAAATAACATACTAAATAGTAATATAAAAAAAATAATGTAACGACAGTCGAACCTACGCATTTTGGAAACCAAATATCTTTACAGTGTTGCTAACAACATAAATAAAAAGTATCAGAATTTCAACGTCGCTCCATAAGAACATATAGTTTAGTGGTCAGCGCGGTTTTAGAGGCGGGTTTGAATCCCGCAACGTTGAAATATTTATATCTTTTCTAAAATAAATCAGATTTTTCTATTTCTACACCACTCTTATATTTTATTACAGGGAGTTAGAAGAAGAGAATGCTAGTTTACAAGCGGAATACGAAAGGCTGAAGGCCAAACAAACACCAGGATCTACTCCGGAAGAGCAACACGCAATGGGCGACAACAGGAACGCGCCTGTTGATCAGGTTAGTTAATTTCTTGATAAAATATAAAAAATATGGAGCATTTATGTAATTTATTATATATATATTTTAATAGATAAAAAAATATTTTTCCACAGACAATATATTAGATATCAATATTCTGTAAAAAATAATTTTAATTATGAATTAAAATGCTTTTAGTAAATTTTGTTTAAATTATACCACAATGGCTTCGATGTGTATTAAAGCATTATAGTAACAAATTTTGAGCTAGCTAAGAGAAAAACAAATAAAAGCCAAATCCCTTCTATTAATTTTACCTGCCTTAAAATCATTTTGGTCACTAACCCAACTTAAAACCATTTTTTTTTTCAAATATTTCATAATGAAAGTGGAATTTAAAAACCAATATTCACTTTCCAGGACATGATGGCGGAAGCGCGTCTCCTCCGTCAGCATAAAGGACGTCTCGAGGCTCGGATGCAGATATTGGAGGAGCATAACAGACAGTTGGAGGCACAGCTGCAACGCTTGCGTAGACTGCTTGATGATGTGAGTGTCTTGTTAAGTTTAATGTTACATTCAACTTAACGCTTCACTTTAGGTTACCATAATCACTAACCGTTTGCTCTGTTTGCTTCCCATTTTTATAGATATTTCGTATTCAGTGGTGTAACTCAACGCTGCATGTTGTTTCACCAGAACGGGGTAATGAAAATGATTCTCCCCAAAGGAGATCGAACCCCCATTTATCGCGTTTAAACTGACAAGACACCACAGACCACATATGACAAGATAGTGTAAATCGTAATTTTAAATCACAGCCCATTCTTTAAAACTCAGATATTTTGTTTTACAAACGAAATTTAAATTGACGTTGATTTAAGTTAATTAAATATAAACTAAACTAGCTACACGCTTTATCCCTAGTGGGGTAATCAGAGAGAATTTAGCGCTAAACGCTACGGTCTCTACATACCTCTTTCGCCTCGTCCACTGTCATCAACCTCTTCATACATGCCCTCCGGGGGTCCTCATGTTTTTTACGTGACCTTCCTCCAGTATCTTTGATACTGTGTTTTCGAAGGTCAACCGAGGTTTCCGCCTACCTCTCTTACCACTTATTTTCCATCATAAATCTTAATCCTAAATCAAATACAAGTGTCATGTTTTTTTAATTCATATTTGTACATTATTATGTTGGGCGATATACCTATCGCTTATGAAAGGATTTTCATAGTTTTTTCGGATAACGCAATAAAAATATACAGTATTACAATTTAATAAGCTTAACTTTGGAATAAGCTCCGAATATAAAAAAATAATATAAAACATACTAAAGCTTATCTTTATTTGTTTCCAGCCGGGAACAGGAGCTCAGGGCTCCCCGGGCGCCCGTACTGGTACTCTGCAGACTCGCTCGGTCACCGCTAGCCAGCTGGCCACGGACTCGCCTGCTAAACTGCACAATGGATTGTATCATGACAACGGTTAGTATGTTAATAACGTATTATCTAAGTATATTATAATATATTATCTAAGTATATTATAATATATTATCTACATTTATTTAGATGAATTTAAAGCTCTTCCAAGTTAGTTAACAATACAGCCAGAATGAAAATTACAAGTTCTATACCATATGAGTTACTTTTCATATTATATACATATATATAAAATATATTTAGCTGAATTCCTACCAATTTTTAGACTACATTATATATATTTACAACATAAAATAAAATCCTCCAAAACTAAAGATGGCGGGCGCGAGCGCGAGGGGCGCGAGGAGCGTCCGCCGCCGCCGCCGCACGCCGTGCACTCGCTCATGCACTGCGCAGGTTAGCGCTCTGACAGGGTTACCAGTGCTAAATTATATTTAAATTTTATTTTTATAATTATTTTTGGGCTTTCTATTAATATATCAATGAATAAATACGAAGTTAGAGAGCAATTACTAAATCTAAATCTTAATTAATAAATTAAAAGACGTTGAATATTTCAAATTTTTAAGTTGAATATTTTAAAAATGATGATAAAAAATATTTGTAATAATATAAAATATACCTATAATTTATAAATCAATGTAAATTATTAATTATTATTTTTTCACTTTTAATTCATGATATCTTTATTCTTATCTTGTTTAGTAAGATTAGGATATATTGTATATATTCAATTATTAATAGTGACTGGTAAACACTACCCTTATATTGAGCAATCGTTGTTAGAGGAATGTCGTCGTTTTTTGTTTTTCGCTTTTTTACAGATTGTTGTCTCTACTCATATTCGATATTTTATTTCAGTTGCAGTGTTCGTCTGTTTATTTTAATATATTTTTTTTAATTATTACTGCATGAATATTGCATGTATAATATTTTTATTGTCATAGTGGTCTTTGATTTTTGTCACATTCTAATTGTTTTAAGGAATAATAATGTTTTCTTTTTTTTTCTCTGCAAACCTAACAGGACGTATACCTTGAGGTATAGTATTATAAATAGTATGGTTTCCTAAAAAATAAATTTTGCTGGTTAATAGTGATGTAAATGTACATTAGTGATGTAAATAATTTTCACATATTTTACACATTTACATTCATTAAGCTTGTGACAATGTTTGCGAACATGAAAATCAGGAAAAACTTAACATTTCAACATAATATTATGTTAATAATACAAAAATATATCATTAGATCAATTTATTATTTGAGGTTAGAAATTAAAAAATCTTGCGCGAACGCCTTAGATTGTCATCTCAAATAATAAAAATATAAGTATTGGATATTCCAGTTCGCAGTGTTCAAAATGTGACAATATTTTCATTACTCAATATATAATATATAAATAAGATAGAAAAACACATTTACTAAATATATATTTTTTTTATAGATGACCTTGGCCGAGCTGTCGAAGAACTAGTATCAGTTATGACGGAGGATCAAAACTCCAACTCCAACGCTCCACCTCAATACAACGGTAAAGAAGAAAAAAAATAACACTTCGCGAACATTCTTCGAACGCGCTATGGTGCTAAAGCAAATGTTGCCAATTAAAAAAATGCAACATTTGTTTTTATTGCTCTGGCAACATTTGAATTACCATTACAATATATATATACAAAAATATAACAAATATATATAGGTTGTGTAAAATTTTCGACAAAAATAAAAAGCAAAATAAGCTTTATCCACACTGCACAGATTAAATATATATACAAATCCCTACTAATTTTCGACTCATCACTAACTTACCTGCACGTGCTTATCTGTACCGGAGCTTACTTCATATCATTATACTAATATCGCGTGGTATCGAATGTGGTTATTTTGGTTAACCGAATATGTAAAACAACGAATTTAACGAAAGCGACAGCTCCCATTACAAGGTATTAACTAAAATTATTATTATATAACTGTACAATTGAATATTCTATTTAAATTATTTAAGTGAAAGCAATTTTATTCTATAATCGATTTATAAAGTATTTAACAATAATTGATAAATATTCCCATGAGGTTCCTCCATATAATCGTTAGATTATTACATTATATATCCCTTGTGTAACTTCGGTTAACCAAACAACTAAACCACAGATACAAAATTATATCGAACCGTGCTTCCTAATACTTCCCAAAACGAGTCCATTGTTGTACAGCTTCGAGTTGAACAATAGATGATGTCGGTTCGAGACGATGACGTATGCAACGCTTATTGTATAGATAAGGGCATGCCGTTGTTGCAGTACGTATCGTGATTGAGTCCTTGCTGAAAAACTATCGATAATCATAATATAAATAAATAATTAAAAAATAAAGTGACAGCTGTCAATTTCTTAATGTCAGAACTAAACTATCAAAAACTATTTATATTTATCAATTTAATGAACCGGACTTGGTTCAGTTATATGATTATGTTATTGCGATTATATTATTACAAATAATAATTTAAAATATTGAATGACAGCTGTCGATTTCCTAATCGATTTATGTCAAGAAATTGTTTATATTATTTATATTTTCAATATTCTGTGGTAATTTAAATGCTGCTAAAGCGAAGCGATCCAACGAAAAAGACATTGTAACGAGAGCATTTACATTAAAATTGTACCAAATTCATCAAATACTTGATAGAAGTTTTTTTTTTAATTAATTAATTATATTTTTTAAATACATATCTTACATACATATTAGTACAATTACCATTATCATATCACGTCTTGTAAATTGCCATATCATTTGCTGTTTTTGACACGAGTATAAAATGTCACGTGCATATATTAAGCGTTTGCCTTTTCTGAAGTGTCTCTACCACAAGTTGTTACGTCACTACTGAGACAATCGAGTTACTATTTAATCGATTTTAATGAATAAAACTAAGGTATTGATAATCGATTTTAACGAATAAAACTCTTGGTAGAGACGAGTAACCGATGTATCGTTTTCGATTCGTTTCTAAGGCAGCTTGAAGGGCTAAAGCTTTAAAATATCACAATGTTAGCTTTAATATACCCTATGTTGACATTAGCGCTGGTACATTTCGGTATCGAGGCCTACGTTCTAGTGGAAAGTGTATTGTTATTAGATAAACCAGTTTTCATACAATATTATGCCACTCGATGGCCGTAGTTAAAGAATTCGTTAAACGGTTTTGCGGTAGTATTAGATTGTAGCCAAATAAATATCGATCATATTTGTGTATGTTACATATTATCGAGTTATCAAAAAATATATCGTTAGATGAAAATATGAATAATCCAGCTTTTACTCTCATCCTTAGTCACTTTCTGTTAACTATCGGTCTGAAATAGTAGACTCTTCGTAGCATCTTCGTGTATCATGTAAACTATTTTAGTGGTGTGCGATTGTGTATGAAATATTTAAATCATAATATAATAATAATCGATAAATTATCGACTTTTCTATCATGGAAAATCTTACATTTTTTTATAAAAAAAAGCGAAAATAAAACTACACATACTTATAAATAATTTACAATTAATAATTAAAAGAACAATTTGAAAAAATCGATATATATTCGAATTCCACAAACATACACGATCGTCCATCACTAAACTAAACTTTCACTACTACAAAGGCATGACATTCTTTCCTAGTAATATTTATTATAGTGTGACCATAAATAATAAAATCACACTAAATCGATATTTTATAACGTGTCTATTGTAAGATGATGCCTACCTTTTTAGATAAGACTATATATGGGAGAGATGACTTTTATACGAACGTTAAGTAACTGTTGAATGCTAACTTTACAATAAGTATGTACTTCCAATTAACCATATCAATTCGTTTGAACTTTTTTTATTATTGGTCACGATTATTCGATACAATTTTATATTCACAATGAATTTTGTTTGAAATTATTTTATTAAATAAAAATGTTAATTGAAAAATGACAGATAACTAATCACAGTTATTGTATAATTTGTTATATGTACGTATTTTACGATTATATCGATTTTGTAAAATACACTCGTTTTAATATTCATTCTTATAAAATTGTATCGATTATTATCTGTGGCAATACCATTTGTTGGTATTTGTATTTTTTTATCTGGCAACTTGTTAATTCCATTTCGTTGCGACGAATAATCCTAGTTTTAATTTGGCTAATATAGATTTTAAGAATACGAAGCACAATTTATTCTTAACGAATGAAAAAAAAATATTAAAACAACACTAATATATTGTTAATAATTTTATTCTATTTGTTTAACGTGTAGGACGAGTTTTTTTTTCTTTATTTCAAATATTGGCAAAGATTTACGAAATACTTCCGCATTTATTTGTATATTTTACTGTGTTTATAATGTTTTAGAAGTTAAATCCAAATAAACGTTCTGCATAGTATTAGTTATTTTATTTTGTACCTCTCACCTTCCCTAACTTGTTGTACTATCACATTCACAACCATTGATTTCTATAAAAGTACTTATTAAAAAAATTAAAAACTTAAAAATTAAAGACACTCAACGACCGTTCTTGTACTTGTAGAAACTAGAAACACACCCAGAATACAGTGTGAAACCCAGAAACAAAATAGTGTATTTCGTTACTGGGTTGACTTATGTGCAAAATTCAAAATATGTAATTAAAATTGTATAGTACAGCTATGTACATTTTATAAATGATTGGAGAAAGACATTGAGAAAGTAAATTTCTAAAGAGGCCAGTTGTGGCGCAGGGGCAAATACATCTAGAATGTCTAGAGAAAACTGGGGAACGGAGTGTCTTAACACAAGGTTCCTTTCGCTAATCTACTGTGTGCGGGATAAGCTGATTTTATTTAAGTAAATCCGAATGCAGCTAGCGTCGCGTCTAATGTAGGTTTGGAATAAAATTAAGTGGAAAGGTATCGGTTACGATTAGTTTTTGTCTTATACAGTCTTAACCTATAGTAGGCAAAGTGGGGGCCCTACAGCCGGTAGCCGGGGCCGAAGCCTGGGCCCGCCTACAGCCTCGGAGTTAGAGGAGCCTCGCGCCGTGGAGGTGGTGGTGTATCAATAACTTAAAAGTCATGAACGACACGACACTAAAAAAACACTAAAAAAACATAATATTGTATTTATATATTACAAAAACACTAAGGAGGATCGTGATAGAGGGCCCTAGGCTAATGTATTTATCTAATCAAATAACTGCCATCTTATCAATAAAACTGTTTTCTATTTTGTACTCGACAACTTTATGTGAACTTGAAAAATAATGCCACCGACTCAAAATTTACTCAAAGTGCGATAACTTTAAAATATCACGCTAGAAATAACTTTTTCTCGTATACAATATCAATAAAGCATCTTGAGGAAGTTTAATTTTAACTAGCATATTCGGTAGACGTTTTAACTTTATTTAGAGGCAAAAATAGTTTTGATCATTTAAAATCTCGGGGCTCTATGAACTCAATCGCCAAGGGACATAATCTGATGATGATATTCCTATAAGAAAAGTCAGAAGTGCCCTATTACTGAGGTCAGCATAAAGAAATAAAGTAACCAACTTACAATGAGCACTGTAAAAGAAGGCTCGGTTAAACATCTGTGCAAAAGCTTAAATCAATTTTAGAACCAGTTTCGGATTGGAATCTCGTGACGAACATTTACGAAAAAAAGTACCTACATCTTTGATGAATGTTAACGTTTTGTCATCCAGATAAATATTTTCCTTTAATCTAGAAACAAAAAATGTGTAATTTTGGTGGCTGATCGCCTTTTTCAACCCTTCCAGAGGCTTACTTTACGGTCTAGCATCAGTCGGTTCGCATCAATGATTGCTATATCATCGGCATACATTATCAGCGATGGAGGCTTGTCTTGTCTGGAATATGAGCAGAGACAGTATCGAGCAACACATTGAATAAGAACGGACTAAGATCCGAACCCTGGTGAAGCCCTACTGAAATCTGGAAAGGTTTAATGTCGCCAAAAGCCACAGGTTTAATCTCCACCAAATACACTGACGAAGGTGATCTGCGGATCTAAAAAAAGGCACATGCAGACCTCTGTTTTTTTCCCTATATACCTCCATAAATGTTCTAAGGGCAAAAATGTCGTTCATAGTGCCTGATCCTGGCTGAACTTCATAAGGAGACTCAGAGATAGTACATTCTCGGCGGAACCTGAGGCCGACCATGCGCTCGAAGAGTTTCATAGTTCACAATCTTAAACACTGCTCCTTCCCTTGTTAATATGTATGAGGTAATGAAACTCAGCCGCTACTGGTGTGGTGTCCATCTTTATAGTGTTGAAGATAATATTTTATTGAGAATCAAATTGCTAGCAAAAGTAGTTTTAAAATTTGAATATTAAATATAGATTCTAGAGTTTTTATACATTTTGTTGTTAGCATAGCTTGCATCTGGTGTTGGTAGACGCAGCTTCTTTTGTGGCAACAAAACATTTTATGTCTGTTGTGAAAAATAAATATTGTCGATTCCCAGCAAATGCCGGCCGATTGATCAAGGATCGGTTAAAGCCCACTATATATTCTTTACAGAGTCGGCTAAGGCCATATTATTATTGCGATATAATACAAGTTTGTTTGAAGTGAACAAAAGCAGAAAAATAACAGCATAAGTACTTGTTTTTATTTATTTCTTTTCTGTGCTATTTGCATTTTTTTTTTTTAATTATTTATGTGCTATAAAGTATACATTAACTGTAACGAAAGTGTAAAGAGAAGAAAATTACTAATCCTTCGTTTTTGTATGTTCTTTAATTTTGAATTGATCCTTTTTTGCATGAATAAAAACTTCATAATGTCAAGAGTTTTTTTAAAAAAAAACCACCCCTCCACTAGAGAAAGCATCCACTCTCTTCCACTAGAGAAAGCCTCGCAAAAAGGTAACTTGCCCACATCAAATTTAGGTCTTTCCTCGGTCTTGTACGTAACCTTACATACATGTGCAATAAAAATATTAGGAGTAAAAGGTAACTTTACTCCTAACTCCTCTTATAATTAATAAAACATATTTATTTTCATATTATAATATCATATGATTATCAAATAATATGTATTTTAATCTAATATTTTATAATAACTATTATTTTTAATATTAAATTACCGGAGGCCGATCGTGGCGCAGAGGCACAAAGTGTGTCTGTAAAATCGACTGGTTGAGGAAGTGAAATATTTATTTAAATAAATAAAATATTTTCGGCGGAGTTCGGCGGAAAGTGAGGAACGCAGTGTTTTAACACTAGGTTACCTCTGCCTACCCTGCTGTGCGGGATACAGCGTGAAGCTGTATATGTATATATGTACAAAAGTGTGTTAAATTAAAAAACTATAAGGATAATAAAAAAACAAAAATTATGTAAAAGAAACTTAAAAATCTTTATTCCGTCAACAATTGTTAAGCTGTAATACAGTTCTTAAATAAATCCATTATATCATAAATATAATTTGTATCCTTGTAAGCATTTTGCATACATTATTAAACTATCAGTCCTAAGGCCACATTTTTGAAGCACCTATTAAGAAATATTATCAATTATCTATAGTTTATCAAAAACATGTTTAAAATTTATTATTTATTATGATTTTATTTATTTTTAACATAACTAATAATAATTTAAAAAAACTTATTTTCATTTACATATTATTACTTAAGTTGTATATTTGTCAGTTGTTACATCTTTTCTTATAAAAATTACAAAACAGTACAAAATTCAAATCAATGAATTTTTCTTTTTAGCAATATATTAATTTTAAACTGCTATAAACATTACAAATAAATATCTTACATGTGGCCTTCGTTATCTAAACCTTTATCATACTTTAACAGTGGAAGAACTGCTTGAATCTAAGCCATTGATCGGTGCTGGTATATTAGTTCTAGGCCTTCTAAATAATAGGACATGGGGTTCAGGATTATGTACCATGAAATGTAGCCATCCTGGACTTTGTTGAACGCCGAGGTTTCTCCATTCAGTTTCCGTCATGAGGTGGGATTTTGGTACTAATCGAGCTATATCCGGTGGTAGGATGACATGTCTGGAATGTAATAGGTTTAATCAAAGTAAAATAGCTGATATATAGACATGCAATAACAATAGTTGTAAGTTTCATTTTCACTCAATGAATTGGAGTTATTTTTATTTTTTGCCACTCTAAGTGTCTTAGCTCTAGTTTCTTCTAACTACCAAACAATGTAGGGTACAGTATCACTCAAAAAAAAATATAGCTCTTTATGTGTTATTTATTATAAAGAAATATATGAAGCAAAGAAATGTCTAGGATATTAATATTTAAAATTACAGAATCACAGAATCAACTTTGGGTTGGATTAAATGTTTCTCAAACCAGGTAGTGTAAGGGAGATTAAATTAGATAACTTTCCTTTGTTCAAAATAAAGTTATTATTTTTTTTTTATCTTGCATATTTAAACTACAAACAAACAAGTTTAACTTATGAAATAGTAAAATTAATCTTATAAGAGGCATTATAAAAAGGGAGACAAATAACATATTGTGATCGAGCTCTTCAGATTCTCTAATTGAATTAGAAAGTTATGAAATAAAGAAAACATTTTATTATTTATCTAGGTATCCATGCTAACCTTGACATCGTAATGCGTATGTTACTGCGTACTTATTTAACAATTGCATTTCGTAATATAATTCTTACACTTTAAGCCTATATGATTGACTACAGACCGAATAAATATAACTTTTAAGAAAATTATTTATAAATATATAAGATTTAATTTTTAAAGATAAGTAAAAGCATGGTAGCTAATACTAAACGCATGATGCAACGCTCATTAAAATATTGAAACTATATTCCGCGATATATTAGAGGGGAATAGGAAACAAAATTAAAATGTATAATCTAAAAATTAATTTTTATAAAAGATTTTAATTTAAATAACATGAAATAAACTCCCAACCTGTACTCGTAGACGTCATCGTTGTACCTCTCCGAATATTGTATCTGATCAACAGGCATTTTTGTTAAAACTTTAAAATTAAATAGATTAAAATTATACAGCGCACAAGAAAATAAAAGCCTAGATTTAATATGTTAGCGGAAAAAAATGCCTTTCCAATTTACAGCGATCGATTCTTCCAGCTGTTCAAACTGTCAATATAATCAAAACATTCACGTTCAAAAATTACAGATAACTCAAATTTTAAATTTAAAACTACAACTATTAATATTTATTTAGTATAATTGTACATTTTAGAAAATCATTAATGTTTAGTAAGTTTATTTAAATATATAATATTTTTTTTTCTTATTAGTTTTGTTTTTATATTTTTTTGTGATAGTTTTAAAACGTTTATGAAATAATATTGGCGGGAACTTAATGACAACTGTCAAGCTACGCGTTCCTTTTTATGCATTTGACTAAAAAGTCATAAAGACATAAAAATGTCAAGATATTATTTATTTGGGTTTATTCCAATATAAAAATATTAAACGAAAATTTGCTAATAGTTTGTTCAGCAAATTATCAGGAGAGAGTTTACTCTAAAAATATATATATATATTTTGTATTTCATCCTCCTTCTATTTGAAACTTTATTTGGAATCGGCGAAACTGGCTTTTAGTGTACGTATGTATATTATTAGGTTTTTAAGATTTCGAAAATTGATTTGTATTCTCTACTATGTGAAATAAGATAAAGATCAATTTTATTTTTTTTACATTTCCTAAATGTGTAAAATATAAATAACGTGTTCGGTCCAAGTGTTGTAACCGAACACCGAACACCGCACCGCGGCGTAGCCTTTGACGCTCCCGGCGCTAATATTATAAAACAGTGCATATTCGGAACGCGTACTGTCCGGTAGCATTCATT